>CABFOQ010053576.1:51117-65584 GCA_900660455.1 Gephyroberyx darwinii
GAGGGCCACCCAGGTGACGTTGTGGTAGTCCCTGTTCCAGCGCCACGCCAGAAACTCCCCCGAGAAGATCAGGGGGAGCTGGGTGACAAGCTGCCCGATGAAGTCATTCTGGAGTCGGACAAATCCGAGAGCGAGGCCTCGACTAAAACTTCCAGCTCGGACTCGGGCATCGAGGACGGGAAGAGTACGCCCACGTCAGAGGAAGACAAGGTGAAGCTGTGAATCTGTAAATCTGTTGATTCTTTGTCTTTTATTGGGAAGCCTCTTGCTTTGTAAACCTTTGCGCAAAGTGTACACTGACTGTACAAACATTAGGAACACTTGCTCTTGCCACAAACTAGACTGACCAGGTGAATCCAACTGAAAGCTATGATCCTTATTGATTTTAACCTATTAAAGTCACATCAGTGATGAAGGGGAAATGAAAAGGAGACTGGTTCAAGAGAGATGTTTAAGCTTTGAGACAATTAAAGAAGTTTCTACTGTCAGTGAGGTATCCCTGATGTTTGAAGTGTATATTCAAGGAGTTTCTAAATTCATTTAATTTACCTCCCAAGGTTGTTGTAGAGACTCCGGAGATGGAACAGCCGCCGTCATTGGTCCAGCCTGAGGCGCCTGAGGAAAGGGTCGACATCACGGTACCAACAGCTCCAGAGGTGCCCAAGATCCAGGTGGCCGAGGAGGAGAGCGTCATTATGGGTAAAGGAGAGTTACCAGATCCAAGCCAAGCCAGTCCTACTCCCAGCACCGCTGTCACCCCCACTCCCTCTCCCACGCCCACGCCCTCCTTCACTCCTACCCCAGTACCTGCACAACGCTTGGGGAAGAGCGACAGCATGAGGGAGGCGACCCCGGAGCGGACGTCGATAGGGGGAAACATGGAGAGTGTCTCACCCCACGTCAATGGAAATATAGCCAACAAGCGGTACTCAGATGTGGGCAGCATGGCCTCAGAGAGCATGGACATGTCGGTCAACAAGGACAACATCTCACTCTCTATCAGGGTGAGTCAGCATGAAGCAAAACATCTTCTACGTTATTTAAAGGGTATTTTGGTATGATTAAGATTGATTCAAATGACTCCCAAACGTATGAGCTTGTAATGGTTCCTGGGATGAAGACCAGTCAGACCAGTCTTTAAGATGAAATAGGACAAGGTGTTGAAGTGTGAAAGTAGGACCCCTCCTTGGAAAAACTACTTCTCAGCACCCATGGAGGAACTGAGACCGTGTTATAGTGTTTAGGGCTGTGGGTGTGCACCCTCTTTAACAGAGGGCAGCCTGTCTTCCATTAGCCTTGCCCCTCACATTGCATTCAGGGTGGACACAGTGAAACCAGTCAATGCTCTCATACGTGAGGCTTTGCAAATATTCTGGGGCCTTGTTTCCATTTTCAGTTAGGTGATCATTTATAGATTTATTTAGTTCATGCTGGGAGGGAAGAAAGGGAGGAGATGGAGTGAGCTGAAGGGCGAGAAGAGGGCGAGCGAGAGAAGAGAGTCCATTTTATCGCGACACACAAAGCCTTTCTGAAGACAGATATGCAACATTTTCCATTCACTGGAAGCAGTGGCGCCCTTTGTGTGGGTGCTATTCACCATTCAGTGGTGTGAATGGGAGTTTCTATGCAGCCCATTGTCACCGAGTGGCTTCTGGTCGTTTATGGACTGACTGTGATTGGAATCCTATTGACTGAGTGTAGAGTTTGTGTCCATTTGGGGATGCGCAAGTTTTTCCAGAACAGATTATTCAGCAGGCCGCTCAGCCAGCCGCCCGGAGTGAAAGTGAATGGGTCATCTTTGTTTCTGGATGGGACGATAGGCAGACTCTCTCTCTCTCTCTCTCACACACTCACTCACTCACTATCATGCCTGCTCTTTCTCTCACTCTGTACATGCTTTTGTGTGAATGTGTGTACATGAGAGGGTGTATGGACGTGAGTGGAAGTGTGTGTGTGTGTGTGTGTGTGAGTTTTTTTCTGAATGACGATTGATGGGAACCTAGCGGGATCGCACGGAGCCTCAAAGTCAAACACAGCAGCCGAGCTACAGAAAGACCCCCAGGTCCTCTGAATACACTGTCAATGTGTACTCAATCACATACACAGACGTGTCATCAGTATCAGCGTGTCAGACAGAGGTGGTGTCAACAGCATGGAGAAGAATGGACTTTCAGTAGCTTCCAGTAACCACCTCTCCTGGCGATAGATTCACACAGAGACTCACATGGAGTCTGTTTGCTCAGCTGGCCTCGAGCACTTCAACTTCTCATCACCAGCATGACGACTATGGGCTGCAGTGGAGTAGCGGCTCCTTCATGTAGCTTTTTGAGTGTTGACAGATGTTCACGCAAATTAAATAAAGTCCTGCTCTACCTAGAAAAAAATCTGTCCTTCCTTTTTTTCTTAACTTGCTTCCTTACTCTCTCACTCTCCTTTTCTTATTTCCTAACTTTCTTGCATCCATCCTCAATTGCTTCCTTCCGCTCCTCTTTGTAGAAACATGATTGATTGATTTATGTTGAAATTATGAAGTGACGAAATCCGGAGCCGGTGTTTACCGTGTAAACCACCATATCAGTTTTGTAAATATTCTCAGCGGAAGCCGATTTAGGAGACATCGGAAATAAAGCATTTCACAGCGTGTGCTTGGTCAGTCATGAGAGGGTTTGCCTACAAAAAAGTCGACCTCTAACTAACTATTTTACTTTTATTTTTTTCGTTTTGATGGTATTTTATATGGATTTGGATTTCATAGATTTCAAGGCTTATGCTGCAGTCTCTGTTTTCGCATTTCTCTTTCACAGTGCTACCAAAACGGGTTTCAGCTAAAAAGTATGAATTAAAGTCTGAGTCCATGTACTCTAGTTTGAGATGGGCAGCCACGGAGTGTCATATTTAGTGCATATTTAGAGGATGATGTTATGTTGTTGTGTCAGACTGGGTTGCTTCCTGCTTGGCGGCACTCCCCAGTACAAGAGAGCATCACCCTGCTGGTTACAGTAGAACCAGACTGACAGGAATATCAGTGGATCTGTCAACTCACACATTTACCCTTCCTTCCTGTATCATGTCTGTTTATTAATTACACTTCTGCCAGATAAAGACATCAGATTGTAGGAGCACAAATACACTCATTCAAGTAAACACATTTAATACTCCCAAAAATAATCGTCAAACAATCTACAAGTTTATTCTCCAACAAGTAGTGATGCATGTACAGGGTGGATGGGCGGACTGGCAGACTTTTCTTGTGCTTTTGGTCTGAATGCATTTAATGTCATCCTTTCCTGTTTGTCCTCACTGTTAAGGACACACACACACACACACACACACACACACACAATAACCTTCCATGTTCCTCTCTCTCTACCTGTCCCCCCTCAGGACTCTCGCTTCTCCAGTAAGACTCTAAAGCGAACCAGGAGGTTTGTCGTCGACGGCGTGGAGGTGAGCGTGACCACCTCCAAGATTATCCACGACGATGAGAAGAAGGACGAGGAGATGAGGTTCCTCAGGTAAGCGGGCGGCTGTCTGCGCCTCCAATATATTCTCTACTCACCATCTAGAAAAGTAGGTCTGACCGTCGCTCTGCCTTCCTTGTCTCTCTCCCTTCCATGTCTCTCTCTCTTCCCTTGTTTCCTGGAACATTGGTACTGTTTGCTTTGTCTCTAAATCAGGGGCAGGAGCTCAGGGGTCAGAGGTCAGTCGGTGCGGTATGAAGTGGCTGGTCCATGTTGGGATGTCCGTTTGCTAAACAGACTATTTCAGGCATCCTGCTCTTTTGGTCTTTAGCCCTTTGAGATTAGTGTACACAAATATTCAAGCTTTTTTGGAAACAGACTAACTTGGACAACAGTTGGAAAATAAAAAAAAAAATGTCTATGAAGCTACTTTTAGATCAGGGTGAAGATGAGGTCAGTTAGTTGCAGTATATCCAAGAGAAGTCCAAGAGAAAATAATGTTCTGCTGGAAGGATCTACACAGTTCTGTCCCAAAAAGCTATATCTTCATTTGGTGAAAAAAATATAACACAGATTTTGTCATTTAATATAATTTATAGCCAAGCCAATGTATAGCCAAGTGCATTGCCAGTGCTATCTAGTGGTCGCAATATGACATTGCACCTAATATGTGTATGGTCGTCTAATAACTGCAGAACTGGGTCAAATAGTTTTTGCAAATAATTCTCAACATGTCCGTATTTAAGAGATGAGATCTTGAAGAATGACAACAGAGCACTGCCTGAGATAAAAATGAGTCAAGTAGTATTTAGACATTGCTGTGTGTGTGTGTGTTTTTAGGCGTCAGGAGTTGCGTGACCTACGTTTGCTCCAGAAGGAAGAGCACCGCGCTCAGGCTGGTCTCAACGCCAAGCTGGAGGTTCAGAGAGAGCAAATGCAGAGACGTTTTGACCAGGAGATGAATGTGAGTCACACACACACACACACACACACACACACACACAATAACCCTGATAGGGAGAATCAGTTCTCATTATCTTACATTATATAGTGTATTGTCTGTAATTGTAATTTTTTGTACATGCCATTTTTATAGAATGGTTGACCCTGGGGCAACTGAACTCTAACAGTGTTGTTACTGCATTCACTATTTCCTTGGTTTTTCTGGTACACATTGAAGTCTTAAAACAAAGAACCTTAATCATATGTAGTGTGAATATTACCCATCACCGGAAAATGCACAAACTCTACTGTGTTTTATCCTGCATGTACACTGTTCTTGAAGTATGAGAACTTAAAGCATTCTGAAAATGTAAAACAGACACATGGTTCATCTTCTGAAGGGTTCATTCATGATCAAACCAAAGAAACTATGACAAAAAGAAGAAGACAAGCAGACCCTTTCTTTGTCATGAGTGTGTGTGCTTGTTTCATCCTCTGTTCCCTTCCAGGCCAAGAAGAAGAACTATGATATGGAGCTGGAGACCCTGGAGAAGCACCAGAAACAGACGATAGAGAAGATGGAGACGGACCACGCCGTCAAACTCAAAGACGAGACCAAACGCATCCGAGCAGAGCAGGACCGCGACTACCATAAGTTCCAGGATCAGCTGAAACACAAGAAAAAAGAGGTACATAAGTTCCTTGTGTGTGTGTGTGTGTGTCTGCTTATCATTGTATCTGGTGTTTACACGGAGTGAACACAATTTTAGGTCCACCTACTCTCGTGGGATTGACTGGCCACTTGAAACTCCTTGATTTCATCTGTTAAATCCAATTGGGTTTGTAGATGTGAGGAGGAAAAAGGTCAAGGAAGAATATTTCAGCCTTAAAAAAAGGTGGTGCTGGTAATATTTTGTCTGTTAGTCTTCCACAGTAAGCTTGCTTACCTTAATGTAACAAAATGTCCTGAATATAGCTAACTTGTTCTCCCTGTTGTCTCTTTAGGTAAAACAAGCTGTTGACAAGCTGCCCAGAAATCAGCGGAAAGAATCCCTGAAACAGAAGATGAATGCCTTCCAAGAGATGAAGATAACACAGGTAGGCTCTATATACATGGAGGCTTCACGCGCTGCAGCCAGTGATCATAGGGCGACTGGTGCTCTCAAAGCAGGACAGTCATGTAGACTAAGGTCATATATACTTAACCAGGTACCACTGGAGGGCAGATTTCATTTTATGCTTCTTTATTAAGGCGCGGAGAACTTTATTACAATGTAAAGGACAGTTTAGTTCTCCTCATCTTGCTCTTGTTATCCTCCAAGTCTTGTCTAGTTATTTTGAAGAAGAATATTGGTTTCCAATGTTTTAAGTACTTAGACTTTCATAGCTTCACTTACCAGACACTTCTGACAAGTGGACATTTCACTTTTACTACTACCATTTCTGAGTATTTGACCATCCCTCATCCCTCTTTCATCCATTCCTTCCATTCCATTCTCTCCTGTTGTTCTTCTCCTTGCTGCGGTTTAGGAGCAGAACTTCTTGGCAGCCCAGAAGAACTACCTGGACACCACGCTGAACAGAATCATCTCGGACAACAAGAGGGAGATCTCAGAGACGGAGAGGGATTGCCTTAACAAGAAGCAGCACCTAATCAGAGGTACAATATCTGTATGGCAGGAATTTCTGACACACAACTCCTATTCATTCATAATGAGAAATAATTTGAGTTTTTCATGTTCTAATCCCAATCCTGGCGTATTAAGATCAGGAGTGGGATTGGAAGCTCCTCTCAGTCTATCCACATCACTTTCACTCCCTGATTCTCCGCCTCTCTCCTTCAATCAGAGCGAGAAGCAACTGTGTGGGACCTGGAGGAGAAGAACCTTTATGAGAAACACCAGCTGTTGAAGCAGCAGCTGAAGGACCAGTACTTCCTCCAGAGGCACCAGCTACTCAAGAAGCATGAGACGGTAACCCAGTGGGATTGCAACTCCAAGCCCCTTGCCGCAATACGTTTTCCAGTGAATGTTCCTCATCCATGAAAATGTTCATTGTTGCTGCGTGACGCTATTGACTCAGCACGGACCAAGATCCCTGTGGAGCATTTCCAGCAACTTCTTTAATGTCAATTATCTTATCACGTGTCAAAGTCGAGTCTTTAGT
The DNA here is from genome assembly GCA_900660455.1 of Gephyroberyx darwinii. Taxonomy (NCBI): domain Eukaryota; kingdom Metazoa; phylum Chordata; class Actinopteri; order Trachichthyiformes; family Trachichthyidae; genus Gephyroberyx; species Gephyroberyx darwinii. The sequence continues at coordinate 57,687 of CABFOQ010053576.1, forward strand.
TTTAGGGTTTAAGTCTCAAGGGATTTTCCGCTTTCACTTCAATGCTGTCCAAGAGTTGTGTATATTTCATGTACCTGCATATAGGCTTGACTACACTATTGGACTGTTCAGATTAAAGCATGGCAAGTCACGCCTCGGTATGACCTTGTGGGTTTTTATATACTTGATTGCCTTGGAGAACAGAGATGGTGACATTGTTTCTGTTTGTGCCGCTACAGGAACAGGAGCAGATGCAGTGCTATAACCATCGTATGATTGAGATTCTGAAAGCTCGGCAGCAGCAGGAGAAGGGTCGCATGCCTAAGATCCAGCGCAGTGAGGCCAAGACCCGCATGGCCATGTTCAAGAAGAGCCTCCGCATCAACTCGTCTGGCAGCGCCTCTGAGGACCGAGAGAAGATCAAACAGGTACAGGGAGGTTGTGTTACGGCAGAGGGGTCAGAGGGGTTAGTTTGGTGGGGTGGTCCCATTGGGTTAAAGCAAAGGCATTGGAAAAAGTCACTGATTTTTGAAGTAAAATCATAAAATGGTTTAAAAAAAAATATCACCACTGCTGAATATCCCTGAGGTCAAGCTCACTCTCGTCTCTCGCTCCAGTTTTCTCAGCAGGAGGAGAAAAGGCAGAAGGCAGAGAGGCTGCACCAGCAGCAGAAACATGAGAACCAGATGAGAGAGATGATGGGTCAGTGTGAAAGCAACGTCCGAGAGCTGCAGCAGCTACAGGTGACGGAGAGGCTCCACTTTCTCATCTTTTATTCTCATGCCTTTGCTATCGTCCACGTTTCTGCTTTTCTTTCCTTATCTGAACCAAAGACGCCCCTGTATAAAACATGGATGCAGCTTCATATCATTGAAAACCCATTTTGGTGATTTCAGTGTTTTCCCTTGAATGGATTATTTACATGGTCATGTATGGGATGAGAACATTCTCAGACCTCTTGGGCTTATGAAACCCCTTCAAAACCCATTGGATCACATTGTTATCAAGCTAAAAACAAGGCTGTCTTTCTTAGTTCCTTCCTATATGGTGTCAAAATGATATCACAAAGTTTCCAAGACTCCTTGCTCCACAGCGCCATGTACTCACAGTCCGTATCCATATTTTATAGAGGTATTTTGCTCAATACAAGGACAATGAATGCCCTGCAGTTGTTAACCGCTCCCTGTTATGTGCTTCAGAATGAGAAATGCCACTTGTTGGTTGAGAACGAGACTCAGAGGCTCAAGTTCTTGGATGAGCAACACAACCAGCAGCTGAGGGACTGGAGGGATCAGCTGAAGCCCAGAAAGAAGGTACATGTTTACTGTTGGGATGTTAGATAGATAGAAAGGCTTGATATTCTCAGTCTAGCTACGTGGCTCTAATAGATAAACTTCTAAACTCTCATGATGCTTAGATTCTGTATCAAATATTTACTGTGCTCCAGCTCATGACCTTTTAGTTTTACAAGCTCGGTTCAAAACATAATTAAACGAATATACTTTTTCACGCACCACAAATGAAAAGACGACCTGGAATTAAATTTGCTCATACCATTTTCCAGATCAATGATTTGTGCAAACAAAGCAGCTGAATGTCCTTGCTCTTTATGTTTAGCTGTGTTTCTTGTTTGTCTACACTGTTTATATTGGATTTTTTTTATTGTGATGATTGTAGCCTTTTTTATTAGGTTTCTGGTTCAGTGACCTTTGACCTCTTTCAAAGCACATTATGCATGTTTTTACTCAGCATGTGCTCTTCAAAAAGAAGGCTGCAAGAACCCAAGACACGAATGATGGAAAGCTAATAATGAAATTGCATAACACCTTGTAAAATATCTACTAATTGCAGCTAATTTAACACTTAGCATGCACATATGGACACAATCTAAACACTATAATAGTCTAATGGGTCTAGTTGGTCTCCAAATATAGAACAGGCCTTGGAACAGAATATTACATAGTAACTTTTCCTGTAACAGTGTAGAACTGCAGGTGCCAGTGCTGCATTCACCTGCAGTCTGTCATGGAAGCGTCAAATTGGGAACGTCCAATAACTCAAATCATTTATTTCCAGTGTGTTCGTGCCTTCACCGGCCAGTATCATTTTCATCCCTGTATGTAAGCTCAGTGAGACATCCATATAACCTATCTTGGTTTCCTCCTTCTCCTTCTTTCCACCCTTTCCGCCTCTGTCACTCCCAGGCCCTGGAGGAGGAGTTAAACCTGAAGAAACGGGAGCAGGAGCAATTCTTCAAGATGAGTGAGGAGTCCGAATGCCCGAACCCCAGTTCACCCAACAAAGTCTCAAAGTTCCTGCCTTACGTGGAGTCCTCCAGCACATAATAGTCCCCGTGACCTTGCACAGTATCTCCTGGCGACTGTTAGGACCAGGACACACACACACACACCTAAAGGCGTGTGATTGCCTGCTGCCTCGGTTTGCTTTGCTGGTAATGGCAGCATACTTATCCCTCCTTTTAGTTTGCTTAATTTTCTAGGACATATTTATGTTTTAATTCATGTTTTAAGTTTTTCCTTTGATTAAAAGTGTATTATTTGATGGATTCACAACTCATCATGCGCTTCAGGTGACCTGCCTCTACTTACATACAGTGTTTTGATTTTCTTTTTCTGTTATAGTCTGCCTCTTACTGCTTACCAATGAAACAGGAGGCTAGCTTGATATGGTGGCCGTTATTATTATTATCAATCTTGATGATTACATTTGGAGAAAAACACTTTGTATCTGTTGGTAAGACGTTGCTTGTTGTCCAAAGGCAGCCAGCTAGGGAAATTACTTTTGCATGAAGAGGAAAATTGTTATAATGCCTAACGCAATGCTGTTGAGCCAGTAACTAAGCACTTTTTGTTTACCCCAAAAGGTCGTTGGCATCTTCCAAAGATCATCATAGCTAAAAACACCCCCCCAAAATGATCTGACTTACTAACATGTTTTGTCTGTGTGCCTTGGCTCAATTGCCTTTTTGTTTGGATTACAATCTCTTGTGTCTAGAAGTCAGATGCACGTTGCACATTCAGTTGCCAAATTCTGTTTTTATTTATTTTTACTGTTAAAAGACATAAAGTAAAAAGATTCATCACTGTAAATATTGATTTAAAAAAATAGATAATTTACAACACTCATGGTTTGAAGGATCTGCAAATAATTATAATTAGTTTTATATCTTGTTTGAAGTGGGAGGAAGTGATATCCAAATTTATGAGAATTTTACTACAATTTTCTTTCTTTAATTTACATTTAAAATGATTATTTAGGGGTGAGATTTTAACAGACAGGGGAAGTTTCATGTAAAGTGTTTCCATTATGACATTTTTGTTGTATTTTTACTGTAAAATCTCTTATCACACTGGATGGGAACTGACCAAGCCAAAGCAAAATACTGTTGTTATTTGAAGGATATTAATAACAAATATAAGGTTTAAATCTGAATACAACTTAAATGTATAATTGTTTATATGTCTATATTGAATGCACTGTCTGCTAACCAAAGTGCAATATTATGTCGTTGCTCAGCTTTAAGAGGTTTATTTTTTCATCAACTTTGCCTTCCCTTGCACTGAGAGGGAGAATTAATATGAAGGGTTGCTTTCCAAAATGATTGATGCCTACTTTTAGGAAGGGGGAAAAATTTAATTATTTTCAACAATGTTAGCATTTTGTAAGCAAAATGTCTGCAATCATTTTTTTAACATTTTCAAATGGCGGATCTCATTTTGGAACACGACTCTTCACGTATTCTTTGAGGGAGTGCAACACTGGTCTGTTGTAAAATACCTGTATATCTTGAATCTTGAACTGAAACTATTTTGCAGCTGAAGACCTTGTTGCCTTTGAGTGAGACCTAGTTATTTCTAGACCAGTTTGGCCTGCAGAAATACGTTGAATCAGGTCAATAATCAGGTACGGCTTAATCTGATCTCTTTCTCTCTCATAAAAATGTATTTTAATTTGTTGTAAAAGTTATCTTCTTTTTCTTCTTGTTGCCATGGTTAATGGCTGCATCCATGTCTTCCTCTGCCTCAGTTTACATAACATTATTTGTATGGAAGGGGTGTGAATGAAACTGTCCATCAGAAGGAACCACTGTTGTAAATAACTCTTAATAAATACAGATTTTCTAATTACTAAACTGTCTTTGTGTTAACATCATTCATGCATGTTGGAACTGCAGCAAGTTACATGTCTTCATTTAGCTAGTGTGTATGTGACAAGACTGTTGCACTGACAAGCTTCTTTGGAATATTTCTCCATCGAGTAAATTCAACTGTAGACTATATTAACATCGGGAATGGAAATAATCTAGGACTGAAATGTCTGCTTTCCCCATTAAAATCATCAAAAAACAGTCTTTGGGATAATGCTAACTTTAACGGAAGAAAAACAGTAAAAAACGACAGAATAAGAAGACTAATTTATGTGGCGAAAGAAAGAGCAGAAGAGAGAGGAGGTTGAGCAAATGAAGATGAGAAATGCCTAAAACCTATTAACCTTAACACCTGGGTCACACCTGAATCAAAGGAAGGTTTGAAAACAGTGAGAGTCAGACACTGTGGTACAGAAGGTAAAAGATGACGCATTCTGGGCAGAGCCTCCAACTGGCTCAGTCAGAAGGTGAAAGACTAAGAGGACCTCAGAGACAGAACAGGAAGGAGATGACTTCTATATTACAGCTAAGTTTCATCCAAGTACTTACCCTGTTCTTTGATGTTATTAGCCAACTTTATATTGCCAATCTAATCAGCACTTAATCAGTCTAGGCTCTCGATGATGAGGCACCAGCTCCCTGGACACCTGTAAGAAAGAGGCCCCCCCCCAAGACCCAGTGGTACTTGAAATCCAGCTGCTGTGCCGCAGACTTCAACGTCTGAGATGAATTCGTTCCAGGTCCTTCTCCTGATGCTCTCCAAAAGCACAACTATATGGCAGAAGAGTTGGCTGAGGTAAATAAGGTAAACTTTCTAAATATCTAGGCGGGAACAGTCTTCACCAAGTGTTGAAACTGTCTATGTATTAGCAAAATTGTTTATACACCACTGTGCTATTTTTGTTATTTTCTCCAGACTGAGAACTCCAACTACATCTACATTAGGTAATATTTACCTTCTTCAAGAATTTCCTATTCTTGTTATTCTGCAGAACTCTAATGGATTCCTAGATTAGCCCTGCAGTTTATCTTAGTCATTTCTGTCACTTCTTTAAAAAACTTTCTACATCAATACACACGCAGAATGACAGCTGAAAAATCAGAAATGTTTATTGACTTAATATGAAAGTAAAGAAAGAGTCAATGCAGAGAAATACATAAGAAAAAAGCAAAGTAAATAACAGGCTACAGTACTGAAGTAATGATACCAACCATCCCATACCCTTTTTCTTGCATTGTAGTGTTCACATACTTGCCTGTCTCACTTTTGCCGCATTAAATATATATGTACTGTACAATTTAATACACCTGCCTGACTCACTTGCAGGTATGTTAAGACCTACAGAAAAGTGTTTTTTGTGTTCATAGTAGGTGACATAACAGATGTTTGTATGGAAGTAGGCTGGAGGGTGGTATAACATTATAGCGACTAGGAGCAGAACAGATGGACAGATACAAATGCAATAAATCAGTGAGTTACAACTCCCAGCCTTGTCAATGTCCCTGTCCAGAACCGTGAATTTCTACCTTCATTTTTATTTGCCACTTTCACCCACGATTCCTTTTGAAAACCTGACACTTGTAAAAGTGTACACAACAATCATTTCTGGACTATTGGAAATGAACAGCCACTTATTTCACATACATTTAAATCCATGAGTGTTTTTTTTTCCTCAACCGTGACACATTTGTTTCTTGGCAAACAAAACACAACCCTCTTGCTGTTTCCTCCAATGAGCAATTTCCATTAAGCGACCAACCAAGTTCCTTCTCACTCCTTCCTTTTCTAACTCCCTGATCACTACAGAATAAAAGACATAGCAGACGGACCATCAGAGAAAAGTGACAACAGTTATGACTCTCATTACTGTACAATAAAAACTATTTTGCTATGATGACCATGCTTGAGACCAGTCAAGCTTTAATGTAGCGCATTATTTTTATACAATGGTCATATTTTGCTGTTTTATCCAAGCACCAAGATTCGGTTTGTAAAGAATAAGACTGTAAACTTAAAATACTGTAAATCATTGCACAAATCACTATGGATGATTTCTTACACCAGGTCAGACGCCTGGCAGAGTATGCCTGTATTTTCAGGTGTGTGATAACTTTACGATGAAGGTAAAACATACTGACAGCAAATACTTTTCAGATTCTCATTCGGGTGATTTTAACCTAAACTTTACATTGAAACGAGAATACAAAACATGGCTAGACTAGTGAAATGCTCCTTGGCATTACCCCGCTCTCCTTCAGCATGTGCAAACCTTATATTCTTACCTCATCTGAAATGATTGGAAAAGTGCACATCTGTTAAAAAATCACTGCAACACTGATGATGCAGCTGAAGAAGAAATCAACATTACAATGGCACTAAAACATCAATATGCACGATTCTAGTATAACAGCACTTAAATTCTGCTTGGCAAAGACTTCTCTTATAGTAATTCTATTAGCACTTGAAAGCCCAAATGTCCTTACAGAACTCCCCCAGTGAGTTCAGATGCAGTCTTTGTAGAAGGCAAAAATGACTGGAAAATGCTGGAAAATGCTGGAAAATGACTGGCTGGATTTGAAAATTCATCTGGTGTATTCTCCTGTAGCGTAGGTTTTCTTCCAGAGGCAAAACATTGTCGGGAACCAAGCCTATTGATTTTTCACCAAAATGATTGGAGTCCAACAGGGGCTAACACTAGAATTTCACATATCTAAGCACTGAAGCACCTTGCATATTATATTGAGGCACAGTATCATAGAAGGCATGGGCGTAGATACATGTACTGCTGTTCTAGGCTTGAATACGTAACTGTAAAAGTGACATAGGCTTTGAGTTACATATGGCACAAAAATGTGAACAAAAGCACACAACTGGTTTACCTAAGAGTTAATGTAATATCTGGATAAAAAGAAACAAGTAAACATCACAAAACCCAACATAATAATGTGTTATTGCTGGTTCAGTTTAGCTAGAATACACTTAATAAAAATGGAATGTAACAAAAATGTGTCAATTAAAAAAAAAGGGTACCTATAAATAAAAAAGGCTAATTAAATACAAAACAGTGATATTCTGTTTTTTTAAAACCTTAGTTTATTTTAAATCTTTTTTTAAAAAAAGGGCCATGGATTTGAGAGGACATTCAGTACCTAGGGTTTCTTGCTCAGGTAATTCGAGGGGATCCAGCTCTCCAATGCTTCTCCTACATTTTTACAGAACCACCAGCCACTGCTGTTTTTTTCCAGCACCTCGAACACTGTACCCACCTTGAAGCCAGATGTTTGATCATCACCTTCAAAGTCTGCCACAGCTAGGTACAGCTCATCCTTACTGGGCTCCTTGATTAAAGGTGGAAGCTTGTCCTTGGGGGGGCCCGGCTTCTCACTCTTCAACTGAGGCTTGGGAGGGATTGGGACTTTATTAACCTTGGGCTCCTCTTTCTCCTTGTCTTTAGGAGGGGGCTGGGCAAACGCTTTGGGTTTAGGAGGAGGGGGTCTGCTCAGTTGGGGCAGTCCAGGCTTGGGGATGTCCTGGGCTTCCTTTAGAGCAGATGGAGGTTTGATTTCGGTCGGGCTGGATGGGTCAGTCTTCTTTGGAGGAGGGGGTCTCCTTGGAGCCATGGCGGGGGGTCTCTGCGGCATTTCTTTGTGGGGAGGCACTGCTGGTTTTGCAGGGGGAGGTGAGCTGTCCTGACTATGACCATTAAGTTGTTTTGGGGGGAACCTTGGCTCATCAGAGGACTTGCCGTTG
>CABFOQ010053577.1:4571-19215 GCA_900660455.1 Gephyroberyx darwinii
GGGGGGGGGGGGGGGGGGGGGGTGGGGAGAGGAGAGGAGAGGAGAGGAGCTTACTGTAACCTCAGAGGGTGAATCATCTGGACTGTTTGAGTACAGGTTGTCATGGAGACACGATGATGATGATGATGATGATGATGATGACGATGAGACAGTGCTGCGTTTGTGTGAGAGTGAAAATAAAAGACGGCTGATGAAAGATAGAAAGAGTATGCAACACCACACACACACACACATTTATATTTCTTTACAACATGAATCAAGCTTTCAATAAGCTTTCAATAAATGTACAGCCGCATTTCCCTCCACTTTCTAGTATTTAACCCATTCAGCCATACGTGTGCATATGCATGTGTGTATGTGTTCATGCATGTAATTGCCCCCCCCCCCCATAGATAACAGAGACTTTGTTTGGTTCCTGGAAGCTGGTGTAGTTAGTGCTAGTTAGTGGCGGTCTGCTGGAACGGTGTGTAACGAGGTCCGCTCTCCCCTCTGGTCACATGACGGTCCTCAAATCAGATCCAGTAGGTCTTCCATTATGGACACACACTGCCTCTGTGTGTGTGTGTGTGTGTGTGTGTGTGTCCTCTTATGTAAGTACATTACCAGAGCACCTACTTTCATCTACAAATAAACTCTTCCTCGGGTTTCTCCTTCATCACTGCCGCAACACATTATGTCAAACAAACATAACCAAGGGCAGATGGCTGTTTGTTTTCTTTGGACGGACACCTGATGCTGGAGTCTCGCCACCGCCGCTCCAACCATAACATCGTCAACATGTCCGTCCCTACCGGGCAGCGGCAGCAGGGTGTCTTTCCGAAGGCCGCTGCTACAGGACAGGACAACACGACCACCTTCCCTAGCAGACGTCTGGACTGGTCTGGTGGGCTCTCATCCAATGACCTGGCATGGAATACAAGACAGTGCATGCTGGGAGGGCTAGATAGTCCACCCTCAGGTCCTCTCACACTGTTATACACCACCAGTCTGTGGGTTTTTAACCCCGTGTTCAAGTTGAAAGGTGCTGACATGTTGTATTGAACATGTTTCTCACTAACCTACCGTGTTACTACATCTAGTAGAGACGACCTGAGACGACCTGCATGGTTGGCAGCCTCGCTAAAGAGGGACTTTCTGGTTCATCCTCACCAGGGGAGCAGTCAGGCATGCAGCCCTGAGACTCTTTGGTTAAAAGCAGATTGAATTTTATAAGCTGTCGTGGATCAAATTAGTGGGGTGTCCTGTCTCTGCCCCGTATTAGGTGAATATTTTTAGTACATTGGATAATATTGGCTGTTTTTGAATGGTTATTCGTTCGTTTCAATCGTTTAAAAAAAACAATTGCAGGGAAATGATGTGAAACATGTAATTTGTTTGAAAGCCACTCCGGGGGAGTGTAGGAAACCAGGACGGGAATAAAGCTTTTAAGCGTAGTACAGCTGTCTAGCATTTGGATCCTGAAGGGTTTTCTTGTCATTTTGACTCCTTGTTGTTTGGTTGTTTGTTTCTTTCTATTTTTTGTTTTAAGGTATAACAAGTGTTACAAGTCCTTTGGGGTTTTTATATGTATTTGTTATGTTTATGTATTTACGTTCTCAGTAAAAGTGAACAGTGTGATCAGGTAGATTTGTCTCCAAATGTAGGTTACTGTGACTCAGTAAACTGTCTTGTCTTTAGCCCTAGTCTCTACTCCAAAACACTCTGAGTTGGAGCTGGAGAAGAGTCAGCTCAGTTAACCTGAACAAACTGGTAGCTAGCTAACTAGCCAGCAGGCTAGTTTAGTTACTGTTAGCATGGGGCTACTAGCTTCTACTAGATACGTTAGCTTGTGTGCTAATCAGATGTGTTAACAACAAGACAGTGATGGTTAGCTGACCAGATGCTATGGTTAGCTAGCTAACAAGCTACATGATCTAAACACTAAATCAATCAGATGTATCAGTGATGAAATGATCAGTTCATCAGAAACAGACACACATGAACCATGTCTGTTCAATTCTGTTGAGATTCATACCCATTTTAGTTAGAAACCCAAGGAGCTGTTCAGCCACAGTGCTGTGGACCTCCAATATGGCTGCCAGAGGGTGTGTTACGTCACTTAGAAGCCCTCTATAGATCTGTACCCAGAGGGGTAAGGCTCCATGCTGATCAGGTTGGGCAGCAGGCCTGTAGAGGCATGCAGATGTGAGTCTGGGCTATAATAAGACTGGGGTATGTCAAATCTTCCCCTCCTCCTCCTCCTCCTCCTCCTCCTCCCTCCCCACTCCTCTGCCATCCCTCCATTCCTCTGGTCGGTCCAGGGAGTGCCACGACTTGCACCTGCTTCCATCTGTCACTCAGAGCTGCAGTTTAAATCTGTTGTCAGGTTGTCAGCCCCCCAACTCAAATTTTCGTTGATTTTCATGTTTTTACCCGAATGGAGGAATTCCCTGGTCTTGTATAGGTGGAGAACATCTTATGACCTCTGGAGTCATGAAATCCTTTCAAAACCCTTTGTATGTTTTCAGAAATGTGTGGATGCCCTGAACGTTTTTTGGAGGTACAAGGTATTCACCTGACAACATTATTATCCTGCAGTTTTCTGCCGCTGATACTAATGGCTTTACCTCTGTGAAACACGTTGATGTTGACGGCATAACTACTACTCTCTTCTACACTGAGTGCCACTTATAGGCAATTTGTACAGCGACCTTGTCATTACACCTGCCGCTGCACCTGTGAGCGGGAACATTAGTGTGACAGACACAACACAGCAAACTAAATGTCTCTATATGAAACAAAACTCCACTGTGGAAAAACAACAACAACATTATCTGAAGTTCACCATTAAATATCTACGAAATGTAGAGGATCCAGTCTTTAAAAGTGGCCTCATGTTAACTAGTGCCAAAAGACTCTCGGTTTGAATCCTGAACTTGCTGGGAAAATCTGGGCAGGGAAAGTGAATGAAAACACGTCCCACTCCAGCGCTACATGCTAACACTTTAGCACACTCTATGTTGAGTTTTAGCAGAGGTTTCAAAGTACACACATTCTTTACTCAAATAGAAGTACAGATAATTATGTAAAAAAAAAACTCGAGTAGAAGTAGAAGTACTGATTGAACGTTTACTTAAGTAAAAGTCAAAAAGTACAGGCTCTGAAAAGTATTCAAAGTATAAAAGTACAAAGTACTAGTACCCTCTACCTGTTTCTGTTCCAGTTCTCCCTGCTATCACATTCACTAGACGCCTTTTCTCTGCGGTCGACTCTCCCTCTCTCGTCTCTCTTTTACGTCTTTTACATCGTTTTCCTGTTACGTCTGTCGTAATGATGGTGCAATGACACAAAAATAAATAAATAAATTGATAATTCTCCTCAAATGCATTAAAACTAAAGTAACGAGCCTGTTTTGAAAACGTAAGGAGTAGAAAGTACAGATATCTGTGTTAAAATGTAGTCTGAAAAATAAATACTCAAGTAAAGTACAGATACCTGAAAACTCTACTTAAGTACAGTAAGAAAGTATTTGTACTTCGTTACTTCCCACCTCTGAGTTTCAGTAGGCGACTAGCATTATCTCAGAATTGCACTTTTCCTTTCCTGTTTCCTTAGGAAGTGTTGGTGGAGGGAGAGGGGAGACTAAAAACCACTGTGCAGCAGATATAATAATAATATTATCACTAAAAGGTCAGTCTTCTTATGTTGGATAATGCTAGTTGCCTACTATCACTCAACACAGTGGATGCTAAAGTGTTAGCATGGAGGCAAAGAGCTACCGGGGACACGAGGATGATTGTGGTGTCTCTGTTCTCATGACTGAACAGGTAAGTTGACCGACTCGTCAAAAGAACGAGATCGTCTTCCTACAAACCTGGTGTGTTCTTCATACGAGTGTGTATCTGCTCGTATGTGGCCGGGGGGGCGGGGACGGCAGGGCGGGGTGAATGTGCGTTATGTGTTTCTGTGACCTGCTAGACACCGGATACCGCCAACCCGCCCTGACAGGCATGACAACCACGCTGACACACTACACTGTGTTTCGTCACACACACACACACATATATATATAAATATACACGCACGTACATTCACAAACACACACACACACACACACACACACACACACATGCCTAAGCCAAGGCTGTTAAAAGTGATCACATGAAGGCAGGACTGTAGGGAATGGCATTGCTGGGGGCCGCAGTGGACAGAAAGTCAAGTGGCTCCCAAACCAGCATCACTCTGAGCTTAACACGTCCAGCAAGACAGCAAGTTAAAATAATAACTCAACATTTTCACATAAATAAAAGTTTGTTGCTCTCTATCGGTAGTGATCCAGCCTCTACCGGTTCATGACAGCTTTTCCATCTGCTGCTCTAAACATCCGGTGGCAGGCAGGTGTTGAGGGTTAACACTTTAATGGTGATTAATGTGCAGTACATGAGACGTGCATGTACAACGTGCAGGAAAGAAAGATACAGATCGGATTAATTTCATTAACTTGATAATTTCATGTATCATACGTCAACTCTGAATCTGTGAGGAATGAATGGGTCTAACTCAGTGGGATATCAAAGCAGTGACATGCTGTCCTGTACTTGGCTTGGCTCCTCTAGTGTATTATGGCCCTTATGAAATGGTTACCGATGTACATGCACTGACCGAAAAGTAAAGAAAGACTGCTAACTCGCTCTCTGGCACAGCAACCGATAGAGCATGGCTAGTCGTGCATTGTGGGAAATTTCAGCACAATGGAGATCTTCAGTTCAGGTGCACTGGGAAGAAGCAGTGTTCCACCAGTTCAAGAAGTAGTGTTTAGTACTCCTCCTCCTCCTCCTCCTCCTGCCATCAAGTAAAAGCTCTTGAGGAGATCTATTTAGTAGTGTTAGTGTTAGAACTCTTGTAGAGTTTGCCAGAACCTGCTCCACGCCCTCCGTATGCCCATTTTTGGTGGAAGTCTTTCACAGCGGTATCAAAGTAGTACCGAAATTGCAGTTATCACAGCAGCGCTATACTGTCATGGATGCTTTGGGCCTGTCAATACCAGCGGCAGTAGTGCCAGTGGTTTTGCAAAGCTGGTTGAGTGCAGAGCGGAGATGCGTGGCTGGTTGGGGCTAGCATGACCAAGACCACGGAAAGAATCTCAAGACTGCCATTCCTCTGCCTCGGTCTGCCGGCGCTGTCACTAAATCACATGTTTAAAATCCATACGCACAAGCCTGACGTGCACATCTGATACCCAGCTTTCTTAGGAACGCTCCTGGGGCTAATTTACCGCTACGTGATACCGCCCTGTTTCGATGGCGTGTCAGTGGTGGTGTCTGAGAACCAGGCCTCCGGGTCCGCAGGTTCCCTCTCTCTGGACCGTGCAGGATGAAATCCCACCGGAACCTTCTCTCCTGTGTTTCCTGCTCTGGTTCTGCCTCAACCTTTCACCTGTCTTGATGAAGAAACAGCGAACATGTCACCCTCCCTCGAACGAAGCAATCAGGAACAAATGTGTCACCTCGTTTGGACCTGCAGTACTGGAAGTGCAGAGATGCGTCATGTCCCATCGGCACGTTTTGTCAAAATCAGATCAGTGGCGGACAAACTAACGGTGTAGCGCCCCCCTTGGGCCAAACACTGTCATTTTGAACAGACTCCTTGAAAACAAAATCACTTTCATGTCTAACCTAGAAAAGGAGGAGTTAGAGGTTATTCAAGGACAGGTTATTTGTGGTTTAATTGAATCCTTGCTCTATCTGCAATCACGTGTTGATTCGGTTCAGTTCAGGACTTTCATTACTACTCTTTCTTTCTCGGCTGCTCTCTATCATTGCAGTCTCTACTGAATTGAATTGAAAGTGAATTGACCACTGTCAGAATAACAGCAGCTTTGTTTCTCTTCCTGCTGCAGACTCTGACAGAGACCAAGAGGACAGCCATGCTTTCAGCCAGACCAGAGAACCAGCCGTGAGTACACAGATAATACTTGGGAAAATAATAGTATATACAACTATTACTGCCCCTAATGCTCATACAAATATACAGGTGTACAGGTGAAACATGTCTTATGTGTAAAGTCAAAGAGAAAAAAGATCAACGAGAACAAATGGCATCAAATCTCACTAAGCAGGAGTTATTTTTCCGTGTTCTCAAACCCCCTTGAATGCACCATACACACACTGCACTTCAGCTCTGATGCAGTAGTATAAAGCACACACTTTAGCTCAATGAAAAGCTTTTATGTGATTGTGGGTCGATGACTGAAATGAGTGCTGAGACGTTCAGGTGTCCTGATCCAGTCTGGTTAACTGAAGTGTGTTTTTTACAATATGAAGAGAGATGGATATTACTTTTCATTACTCAACTTAATAAAAAGACAATAAGCAATAATTTATCTAATGCTGAATGTGCCATCTTACCTGCTGGTATTTCCGCTGGCTTGAATGAGTCAGACGTATTTCAAACCCACCAAATGTTTCCGTTGCTCAAGCCGAAATTAACTCCCGCAAACTGTCAAATGCCAGCAAAATCTGTTTTTGGGAGATAAATCAGAAAGGGTCACCTGCTCTGCAGAGCTGCTTTGGAGGTAGAAATAATCTCATTGGTTGAGTTAAACCTCAGTGGGTGGGGCCAAAGAACCACCTAAGCTAACCTAGATACTAAGTTATCTAGGTTAGCTAGTTAGCCTAGCTGACCTTCCAAGATGATGAATGCATCTCTAAGCTCTACAGGACATTATACTCTGCTTGAAGCACTATCTCACCTGTTGCCCCCCCCATGGACAGGTAAAAGACAAGAGGCGGTCGCCCCCCTCTGACAGACCCCCCTCCGCCTCCCCAGGCAACCTCCACCACAGCGGCTCCACAGACGAACAGGAGAGCCCCGAGAGAGTGGTGAGACACACACACACACACACACTACAATAAACACACATTCACAAACACATGCACACATCTCCCATGATGACAGGGTGTCTTACAGTAGTGATGCACACAGAAACCTTCTCCCCATATTACAAGAAGAGAAAATAGAGTGGGAGGAATAACCGCTCTTCTCCTTTCACGTTAAACTTGAGGAGCCAATCATAATTGGACTTTATATATTGCTGTTGTCATGTCACAACCTTGTAAATCCAACTTTGGTGGTTTGGTGGTTTGGAGGTTTGGAGGGATGCCCAGGTCTATGAAACGCTTAAATAAACTCAACAGTGCATGCTGGTCAAGCAAAGTCCATTTCCCTTAAATCCTGAAAGATTTTGGAGATACAAGGTCCTAATATTTTGTCTACTCAGTGTTTTTGTATCTACCGCTGACATTGACCTCATGACCCTCAAGGTCCAAACCGACTGGAACATAAGACATGATTTATACGAGCTGCGCTGTTATTCACATATATTTGGACAGAAAAAATACAGCGTTGTGATCTCCTGACCTGCCAGGCCCATGCAGACCGGATCACAATAGTCTAGGCCTGATCTGCTGAGGTCACCCTCCTCCCCCTCCTCCCCCCTCTCCCCCCCTACATAAACAGCCATTCATTTCTCCCAGCTCAGCAGAGATGCCAGTCGTGGCCTTTTCAGGTGACCGCTGGCTGCTGGACACAAGGTCGGCTACAAAAAACGTCTGACCGCGGCAGATCTGAAACCAGGTGTCAGACGAGCCGTAAACACTCTGCCCACATTCACCAACCCAAAAAGCAGCATGTTAGCACTTTCAGCATTTCTCCAGCCACGGGGCACCGCTAGCCGCAAGCTAGTCGCTCACACTGGTTTCAATGAGGAATGCTAATGTTGCTAACAAGTCGTTTTGAGGAGAGGTGAAATGTAAAAGACCATTAGCTTAGTAACAATTAGAAGTTAAAAGCTTAATAATGTTGCTAACTTAATAACTAATAAGTTACTTACCATGTAATAACTTGTCCTGTTAACATAATAATTATTACATTATTAGGTTTTATTACATGTATGACAGGAAAGTTGTTGATTGAATTTCAGCTATTAGATTATCAGTTAATTGATTCTATTTTTAATCTCATTTTTGAAGATTTCATGTAATAATTATCACGTTAACCTTTATAGGGTCAATGGCATAATACATTACGTTAACAGGATTATTACACTATTAACTGCAAAGTGTTATTACATTAATGGTTTATATCAATCAAGGATAATTTGTTTTATTTTTTAAATCTCTTCTGAAAAAACACTTTAACAAGCCTTTTTATAATTGCCTTTATTGCCAATTATGTGCTTTTTCTTTTTCTTTGTTTTACATTTGTATTTATTCAATTGTATTTTGTAATATGACTACATATCTAGGATTCACTTCACACTGTTCATACTGTCAATATTGTCCTAAGTAAGTACTCTGCACTTTACTGCTATTTGTACTTCTGGTTAGATGCCAAACTGCATTTCATTGTCTCAGTACTTGTACTGCAATGACAATAAAGTTGAATCTAATCTAATCTAATCTAATCTAATCTAATCTAATGGAATTTAACCTTTTTCATGCTGTAAAGCACTTTGTAACATTTGTTTTGAAAAGTGCTACACAAGTAAAGTGTATTATTATTATTATTATAGGAATCAAACAGCTGATTTGTTTTTATCTTTTTGCATCATGACAACCAAGAAATTTCCCCCGCGGGGATTAATAAAGTACCAACCTACCTACCTACCTACCTACAGTGCAGATCATCTTACAGTGTGTTACCGTGTTCAGGTGCAGAAGGAGAAGCTCCATGCAGAGCTGAAGCAGGTGCTGAGTCAGAAGAGAAGCCACCTGAGAGAGTCAGCCTGCCAACTGGCCCAACCAGAGATGGACTCGCCCACAGAGGAGCAGCAGGCGGTGAGCAGGGAAACCCGGGGAAAGCATAAATGAGTTTTTTGTTAGTATTGGTGGCTGTTTGACTTCAGTGTCCAAACGTTTTGGCTCACCTTCCATTGGCTGGTAAAAGAAAATGATCTGCCAAGGATAATTCAGTTTCAGGGAATGGGCAACCATGTGCCACGGAGGGCTGAGAGTCTGTAGGTCTTCATACACCAGGTGATTTCAATACTTCAACCAGAGGAGGAACTGTGAAATCAGCTGCTGTAGTGTTTGGTTCTTTCGCCTCGATGGCACATGGTTGCCCATCCCTGATTTAAAACTTGCTCACACACGTGTACAGTGGATACAGTTTGTAAATCATCAATAAGTGTGTGTGTGTGTGTGTGTGTGTGTACCAGAAGGTAGAGGCGGCCACTGACCCTGTGGAGATTGTGGTGGAGACTGAGGCGGAGGCTGGAGCCAGTGGATACAGCGTGACGGGTGGAGGGGAGAGAGGGATCTTCGTTAAGGACGTCCTCAAAGACTCCCCAGCTGCCAAGCACCTCAGCCTGCAGCAAGGTACCTAAAGTCAAGTCAAATTCATTCATCAAGTGATGTTGAAGAGTAATGAAACACACAGTTTCAGCCCGTCTCCGCCCAGCAGATGCTTTTGAAAAATGGCATGAGGGAAGAAGGAAAGAAGTCTGTATTTCGTCACCAATCGACATAATGTTCTGCCTGCAGGTGACCAGCTGCTGAGTGCCAAGGTCTACTTTGACAATGTGAAGTACGAAGACGCTCTGAAGATCCTGCAGTGCGCAGAGCCATATAAGGTCAGCTTCCTGGTGAAGAGGACCATCCCTGGCGAAGACGTCACCGTACGCCCACGGGTTCCCAGTGTGGATGTCAAAGGACCCAAAGCCAAGTTCGCCAAAATGGTAGCTACAGCAGTATTTTCACACCAATCACAACTAGTTTGTGTAGTTTTAAACATGATAGTGATGACACCATGATGCCAGTTTCTTCTAACCTGACCCAATAATGGTTCTTAAAGTATATCAGTTGCACAGATTTTTATGTTTCTTGTTGCTCAAAACTTGTGTGCATCCTTCAAACAACACATAGTTAAATCTATTAGAGCCTCAAAGTACATTTAAAACTTATTCTTAGTTGTCATACACTTTCAGTCCTTGTATAAATAGTTAAATATCAGATTGGGAAAAAATGCCTTTAAATGTTAGTGACTGTGATCTTCCTATCCCTCATATCTGTGTGTTTATTTCAGAGCGTGAAGGGCACCAAGCCGTTCAAGGTCAAGAAGAAGAGAGGTGGCCGGTTTGGTCTGAAGAGGCTGAAAGAGAAGAAGGGTAGAGAGGAGCTGGTGATAGAGGGAACTCCGCCCATGCTGGAAATAAGCGACGTGGATGTGGAGTTTTCTCTCCCCAAATTCAAACAGAGCAGGAGCGAGAAGGCCACAGCAGAGGAGGCTGGAGGAGCAGCGGCCCCAGGGAAGAAAAAGAGGAGGATCAGGTTGGCCTTGTTTGTGTTTCATATATGAATGACTTGTGGGTTTACTCCAAAATGAGATATCCACCACTTGAGAAACATGACACCTGATCTTACAAAATGAATTATAGCCAAACGCGTACGCAAATTATGGTACTTTTTGATGAATAGCAGGTAACCTGAGTCTTAGGTTAACAAAAGGATAACACTTCTACTGGTTAGATCTTTATTTCAATGATATTGAATGATAAACTTCAGAATGGATATACAGCAATGGTTATTGGTTATTCCCTTGGATTTTGGCTATATAATAATATGTTTTCTCCTTCTCCTTCCCCTTTATAAACACTATTCTTTCTATACACTTCCTATTCTCAAAGGTTCCCCCGAATGAAAGTGAAGGGTTACTCTGGATCAGCGACAGGAGGAAAAATGGACACCGGAAAACTCGAAGGACAGGTGGATATCTCTTCACCTGATGCAGCTGGAGCTAAAGTGAAAACCAAAGGAAAAGGACACAAGTTTGGAATCAACTTTCCCAAGGCCAAACAGACAAAGTCAGATCCAGCCTTGGCTACTGGCTCTGTGGAGTTGAAACCACCGGATGTGAAACTCCAACCACCATCAGTGGAGTTCAGTTTGTCTGGTAACAAGGGTAGTGGAATGGAAGTGGAGAGGGGAGGAGCTAAGTTTAACACACCCAACGTGGAGTTCGCTCTACCTTCAGGGAAGGCTGAGGCATCTTTGCCCACTGTGAAGGGAAAGGCAGAAATCAAAGCACCTAAAATTGACATCAAAGGAGGAGTTGGTGCAGAGGGGGCTGTGGGAAAAGCACATGTAGATGTAGGCAAAGGAGATGCAAAGCTGAGAATGCCAAAGTTAAAACTACCCAAAGTTAGACTCTCACGGCATTCTGATGAGGTAGATGGTGATATCAAATTAAAAGCTGAAGGTCCTGAGAAGACAGGTCTGCAAATGCCCCATATTGACTTAACAGCTCCTAAAGTAGATGTGGACATTTCTCTGCCCACCATGAAGGGAGGCATGGAAGGAGATGTCAAAGCACCTGAAGCAAAGATCAAGGGAGGGGTTGAGATAGGTCTCCCCAAAGCACATATCACCAAACCACAGATAGAAGGCAATGTTGAGGGCATGGAGGTCTCAGGGAAAGATGCATCATTTAAAATGCCGTCTGTGAATATCTCTTTGCCAAAAGTGAAGGGAACGTCTCACATGGACGTCTCACTCCCAGAGTACAAAGCAGATGGGAAAACAGTGATCAAAATGCCTGCCATTGACATCTCTGTACCTGACGTTGATTTGGAATTTGACACTGGACGGAGAATTCCTGATGAGGTGGAGGGCGCTGCTTTGAAAGGGCCCAACATCTCCCTGCCAAAGGTTGGTATCTCCTTACCAAAGATGGGATCACCTGATGTCGATATTGAGTGTCCAGACGCTGGAGGGAAAATCAGCCTACCTTCTGTTGACATCTCTCCCCCAAAGGCAAAAACACATGGTGGAGATTTGGATATGGAGCTTTATGTTGGTGGAGACGGCAAGTTCCAAATGCCTGATTTTGACATATCTCTTCCCAAAATTAAATCACCCAAGGGAGGAATAAATGTTGAAGCACCAGAGGTCAAAGGGGGCTTCAAGTTGCCCAAAGTGGAAATGACTCTTCCCAAAGGAAAAACAGGAGATATTGACATTGAAGAAAGTAAAGGAGGAAAATTTCAGTTGCCATCATTTGACATCTCCCTCCCAAGAATGAAGACAGGTGAGGTGGAAGTCGACATAGAGGGTCCTGAAGTAAAAGACATTTCCCTGCCCAAAGGCAAAATGGAAGGAGACATTGAATTTGAAGGGCATGCTGGTAAGGGAGGAAAATTCAAAATGCCTACCTTTGATGTTTCCTTACCAAAACTGAAACAACCAGAGGGTCATCTTAACATAGCAGGGCCAGAGGTGAAGAGTGGTGGTAAAATACAGATGCCATCAATTGATATAAACCTGCCAAAAGGGAAGGCAGACGGGGACATCGAAATAGAGCGATCATCTGCAAAAGGAGGGAAGTTCAAAATGCCCTCACTTGACATCACACTCCCTAGGATAAGGACATCTGGTTGTGACGTTGACGTAGAGGGCCCTGAGATTAAAGGAGGGAAAGTTCCATCAATAGACATTTCTCTTCCAAAAGGTAAATCTGAGGGTGAGATTGACATTAAGGGAAAAGGAGGGAAGTTTCAAATGCCCAAATTTGACATCTCTCTTCCTAAAATGCAGTCACCTGAGGGAGAGGTCACTTTAGGGGGACCTGAAATCAAAGGTGGGAAAATCACAATACCAACAGTTGATATTTCTCTTCCCCAAGGAAAGGTAGAGGGGGACTTTGATATTCAGGGTGGTGAAGGGAAAGGAGGGAAATTCACTATGCCCTCTCTAGACATTTCTCTCCCTAAAATGAAGCTACCTGAAGGAGAGGCAAAGATTGAATGCCCTGAGGCCAAAGGAGGAAAGATTGAACTGCCAACCATTGACTTTTCACTTCCCAAAGGAAAGGTAGAAGGGGACATGAACCTTCAGGGTAGTGGTGGTAAAGGAGCCAAGTTCAAGATGCCCACTTTTGACATCACTCTCCCAAAGATGAAATCCAAAGAGGGAGAAGTTGATATTGAAGGTCCAGAGGTCAAAGGAGGAGCAAAATTCAACATGCCATCACTCGACATCTCTCTTCCGACAATGAAATCACCAGAAGGAGAAGTGAAGATCGGAGGACCTGCAGCCAAAGGAGGGAAATTCGAAATGCCCTCTTTAGACGTGTCACTACCAAAGATCAAATCACAGGGAGTTGACATCGACATTGAAGGTCCTGAGTTGAAAGGAGGAAAGTTTGAGATGCCTTCGATTGATGTTTCACTTCCCAAAGGAAAAGTAGAGGGAAACATTGATATAGATGGAGGAGGCGGAAAGGGAGGTAAAATCACTATGCCCTCACTAGATATCTCTTTCCCTAAGGTCAAGTCACCTGAAGTGGATCTAAGCCTAGGGGGAAGTGAGATCAAAGGAGGGAAAATTCACATGCCTACAATTGATATTTCTTTACCCAAAGGAAAAGCAGAGGGTGAAATAGATATTGAAGGACCTTCAGGAAAAGGAGGGAAGTTTAAAATGCCAAAACTTGATGTATCTCTGCCAAAGATGAAGATCCCTGAGGGTGATGTTAAAGGAAAAGTCAAGGGTGACATAAATATTGAAGGTTTGGAAGGGACAAAAGGGAAATTCAAAATGCCCAAATTTGATGTCAAAATGGAAGGACCAGTAATAAAGGGAGGACAGATTGAGATGCCAGACATTGATATTTCACTTCCCAAAGGAAAAGCAGAGGGAGAAATTGCACTTGATGGACATGGTGGTAAAGGAGGCAAGTTCCATATGCCCTCAATTGATATCTCTCTTCCTAAAATGAAAGCTAAAGGTGGAGATGTCAATATTGAAGGACCTGAGCTTAAGGGAGGAAAATTCAACATGCCAAACATTGACATTTCCCTCCCCAAAGGAAAGGTTGAAGGTGATGTCAATATTGAGGGTCCTGAAGGAAAGGGCAGTAAATTCAAAATGCCCAAGTTTGACATTTCACTTCCAAAGATGAACCTGCCAGAGGGTGATGTCAAGCTGGAAGGACCAGAGATGAAAGGCAAGATTGAAATGCCAACCATTGATATTTCACTTCCAAAAGGAAAGGCAGGGGGAGATATTGACATTGAGGGGCATGGAGGTAAAGGAGGCAAATTTCAAGTGCCTTCAATTGATATCTCTCTTCCTAAAATGAAAGCTAAGGGAGTTGATATCGATATTGAAGGACCTGAAGTCAAAGGTGGAAAGTTCAACATGCCATCATTTGATATGTCACTACCTAAACTGAAATCTCCAGAGGGAGATGTCAGCATAGAGGGTCCTGAAGTTAAAGGAGGAAAATTCCACATGCCAACAATTGACATTTCACTTCCCAAAGGAAAAGTTGAGGGTGACATAAATGTTGAAGGCCCCGTTGGAAAAGGGGGGAAATTCAAAATGCCCAAATTTGATATTTCATTACCAAAAGTGAACCTTCCAGAGGGTGATGTCAAAATGGAAGGACCAGAGATCAAGGGGGGAAAGATTGCAATGCCAGACATTGATATTTCACTCCCCAAAGGAAAAGCAGAGGGAGAAATTGCACTTGATGGACATGGTGGTAAAGGAGGCAAGTTCCATATGCCCTCAATTGATATCTCTCTTCCTAAAATGAAAGCTAAAGGTGGAGGAGATATCGATATTGAAGGACCTGAAGTCAAAGGTGGAAAGTTCAACATGCCATC
>CABFOQ010053578.1:3222-16408 GCA_900660455.1 Gephyroberyx darwinii
AGGGGTGAAGTGGACGGACGGATGAGTCCCGCTGCCAAGGAGTCCTTGATGTACCTCTCCATAGCCTCCCGCTCAGGCTTGGAGAGGTTGTAAAGGTGGCTACTGGGGAAAGGTGCACCGGGCAGCAGGTTGATGGTGCAATCATATGGGCGATGGCAAGGAGAGAAATTGCTCTTTACTAAAAACACCCTGAAGGTCATGATATCCGGGGGGAACCAGGGACAGGTCGGGGGGGCTCTGGGCTGGGGGCCAGACAGGGGACAGACTGAGGCAAGGCAGACTGAAGGCAAGTAGCATGACAGGAGGGACTCCAACTTAAAATCTTAGATGAGGCCCAGTCAATCTGGGGGTTATGTTTGATGAGCCAAGGGTGACCGAGAATAATGGGAACATAGGGAGAGTTGATTATCAAGAAGCTTAACTCCTCTAGATGGTTACCTGACAGCAGGAGGCGCACTGGCACCGTCTTGGAGGTGAGATGGATGGATGGACGCCTGGCCAGAAGGCGTCCATCCAGGGCATTAGCTTCTAGAGGCCAATCCAGGCTCACAGTGGACAGACCTAGTTGCTCTGAAACAACAGCATCCAAAAAACTTTCATCAGCACCAGAATCAATTAGGGTGAGAAATTCAGTGGACTGACCTTTCCAGGAGAGTGTGGCATGCAACTGGGTCCGAAGTCGGGGCGACAGAAGGCAGGAGACACGGCTCGTCAGGATCCTCCCATTAGCCGGCGAGCCTGCTAGTTTGACGGGCGAAGCGGGCAGGTGGCTAAGAAATGTCCAAGTTCCCCACAGTACAGGCCCGCATCCTGCGGAGCCACTCCGAAGGAGACAAGCGGGCTCTCCCTAGCTGCATGGGTTCAACGTTGGGCGGAATTGTGGAGGATGGGACTAGAGCCGCAGAGGACGGCGGAACCCCTGGCCTGACGTGTGGCGGAAAAGCGGTGTGAGAGGAGCTCGGAGATGGAAGAGGAGCTGCTCTCTGCCTGTGCCGCCCCCGCAGCCAGTTGTCTAGCCTGATGGCTAGGGTCACCAGGGACTTGAAGTTCGCTGGTTCGTCCCGAGAGGCTATTTCATCATGCAGGTGGTCGCTGAGTCCGTTTAAAAATGTGCCCCGTATAGCACGGTCGTCCCACCCAGCATCAGCTGCCACAGTTTTAAAATCCACGGAGTATTTGGTTACGCTCCGGGCTCCCTGGCAGAGGTTAGCGAGGAGCTTGGAAGCGTCTCCCCAGTGATCGGGGTGGTCAAACACATCCTTGAACTCAGAGATAAAATCGTCAAAGGAGAAAGTTGCTAGGTTCTGCTGAGAGCGAACAGCCTCTTCCTCTCAATAGACTGATTACATAACGTACCTTGGACTGGTCGGTGGAGAAGATCTGAGGGTGCTGAAGAAAAACCAAGCCACACTACAGCACAAAACCTCGGCATTGACCCAGATCCCCAGAGAAAAGTTCTGGATCCGAGGCGTAAGAATCTGTGGAAGGGAGCGGAGCTGGAGCCGGACCCGGGGGACGGGTTCACTGGGAGAGGTGACGGAGGCGGAAGAGGTAAGGTGGGACATAAGCATGGTTACCTGGTTAGTAAGTTGAGTGATCTGGTTCACTATAGCCTGGTTGCTATCAGAGAGGTTACGGAGGGCCCGCTCGTGCTGCCCCAGGAATTCACCTTGGCGAGGGCTTTTCGGAGCAAGGCTGACTCCGAGTCCAAATCCGCTGGGTCCATGTTGGCTGGATCGCAGGGTTGTGACAGGCTGATGGCGGTTAAACAGGTTTAATGGGGGAATAACTGGAGAAGGGAGGAAGAGGGAAGGCTGGAGACGGCCAGGGAAGTGGAGATGGCAGGCAGCGTGAAGACAGGGGAAAGCAGAGTTGGGTGAGGAGCAGGCAGGTTAGCAGGCAGGTAAACAGACGGGCTGGGTTCCTGGAGTGCAGAGACAGAACAGGGATTAACGAGAGCAAACACGGGGAAACAAGCATAAGCAATATCTAACACGAGAAAGGCTGGAGAGTAGCTACCACTGAAGCAGAGCAAACAATCTGGCAATAAGTGGGAGGAAAGCCGGGGTTGATATGTAGGAGAGTTGATGAGTTGATGGAAGCCAGGTTTGTAGGTTGATGAGCAGGTAACAGGGAGGAGTGTAGGACCCAGGGAGGCAGCAGGACAGGAACACCCATACACGCCCACATACAAAGAGAGACAAAACCAGGGACAAGGAACACAGGAGGAATGGGAAACACAGGAGACATAAGGGAAGACAGGGGCACGGCCGTGACAAAGGAACTAGCTTTCTGCGTCTTACATTGACGTAATGTGCGGTGTAGCTAAAGTTCAGACTTAGAGTACCCAGTACCCCACATTTGGATGCCAAAAATGTGCGGCATCCAAAATGGCAGCTAGGCTAGATTAGACACACGCATGCCATGACCAAACTATAGAAAAAACTAAAAATAAGGTGGTGGCATGTTAAAAAAAAGCATCCTACGTAATCATGACCTTTGCAGGCTAACTAGCTAGTAGGCTAATTCTGCCAATGCACAATTGTAAATGTTAAAATGTAGACACTAATGGTGCTTGGAACTGATGCCACAGCAGTATGGCAACACCACCATGAACAGTAAACCAAATTCCCTTCGCATCAATTTTTACTTGATATGTCGTTGTTGTTATGAAAATATGTAACAATTTTGTAATTTACAATTTTGTAGTTTTGTAGCGTAATTTGGTTGATTTGTGCTTAACGCTACGAGACTTCTTTGCTAGCATGCGGGACTAGCCTACTAACGTTAACTTTACTAGTTCACTGATTTGCGCCGTTTGTCTTCGCTAATGGCACAATTGATGTAGGTCCCTAGGTCCACAATTGATGTAGGTAATTCAAACATGAGTACAAAACATGAGTTTGCTGCACCCATGTTTTACCAAGCAGATGCACTGGAACGCATTTAGATTGGAAGTCGGGAATACCGACCCATAACTATCAACTTCCAACTTGCAATGCATCATTGCATTATGCTAGTTTCTACTAGATATGTAATATAGATAAGAGTGCAAATCAGATGTGATAACATCAGTGCTGGTTAGCTGACCAGATACTACAGTTAGATAGCTAACAACCAGACATTATCTAAGTACAAAATCAATCTGATGTATCAGTGACGAAATGATCAGCTCCCAGTCAAAAACAGCCAATTAACCATGTCTATTGAATTCTGTTGAGAAGCCCTCTGTCGAAAGTGAGACAGGCACAAGGCTAATTTCTTTTTTTTATTGTTTGGAAAGATGTTTTTTGAAGCCTATGCACGACGTGCATGGAAGCAGAAAGCAAATGTCCAGCAGACACATTTCAGCTACACTGACGTGGTTCGAATTCGCATTGCTATCAGTCCACTCCTCCTCTTTAGGTTTCCCTTTCTCTCTCTCAATCTATCCCTCTCCCTCTCCTCCACCTCTGTTTCTCCATCTTCATCTCTCAGTCTGTTACTTTCTCAGAATCAATAATGTAGCTGGCTGACAGACAGTCTGACCGGCAGGTGATTGATGGAGCTGACATCACCGTCTGGAAGAGAATCAGACCTGCATCATTCTTATTCTGATACACATCTGTGTTGGAAGGGAGAAGAGTACCAGGCAAATGAGGGCAAAGCCTCTGTACAATGCACAGCAGTACAAACATTTTGTATAATTGACTGGGTTCTACTCTCCCTATCTCAGGTAAGGCAAACATTTGCCGAGGTAAAAGTATGCAGGAGCTTAAAGAATTGTCAATATTATGTCAGTTGAACGACACCGAAGAAAGACCCCCAACTTTTAATAGGCTGGAGTTATGCTACTGGGGAAGCGGGAACTTTCTATCAATAGTTCACAAAATGGCTCCCAAGAGGCAACACTTTTCTCTCGATACCGTGAACTTCAAGTTGAGGTCAAACAGTGTGGGAAATTCTAATAACTGCTTCATAGCTTTCACTTTGTTTGTGTGCCGGATTGGTATTGCTTTATTGCTACTTTACCATTTGCCAAAAAAATGTATTTATTCATTACTATGTAATAACATTTTAAGTGTTTTATTTGATAAGTATTACAGTGGATGAGCAAACTGACAAAAAATGCATGCACCTCACTCCTCTAACTGTACATTTTGACATATTAGATAGTTTTTCACAAAACTCCTCATATATAAAAATTTATCCTCACATATATAAAGCTAAATCTTTTTCTTTTTTTCTGCTACCTCAAATTAACTAACAAACGTGCCACACGACAGTTGACTTTGAAATGAATATAACATTTGCTAGATTGCTATCCTTGCTGTCCTTTATGAATAAATTACGCAAAATTGGACTGCCGTGGTCAGGGAAAGGAAGAATGCAGCATCTGTCATATCAATTTATATAATTCAATGTACAAACTCCAGCATTAACTGCAGATGTAGAATTTGTTCACCTCTTGTGAACCCTTATCCATATGCAAGCTTGATTAAATATGAACCTACTGAACTTTGAAGTGACCCCTACCTGAGGCTTTGAGGCTGATTGAACTCTGCTGAAGAAAACCATTAAACTTCTTCAGCCCTTCACTTGATTGATACCTAGGATGTGCTGTAGTAGATGTCAAAACCACACTGGCCGGTTGCGTCCCTTTACTCAAAAGAACGTCTCTTGTCACTGCATTGCATTCTGGTCTGTTAAGGCTGCTGTCGGTGGAGAAATTGGTGTCTTCTACGATAAATTTCTCCCTGTATGATTGTTGAATACCTTTAAAGAAGCCCTTGCTCTTTGATTCTGAGAGACTGACAACACCAAAATCTAATGTTTAAGATTGTTTACAAATGTTGTCCTTTTAAACTCCATGGTAATATCTAATATCATGGTAATAGAAATATCTTGACGTGACGTCATCTATGTTTGGCCACAGGAATACAAATTATACACCTCAAATATTCACAAACTCTTAAACTTCTCATGTCTGTCTGTTCATTGAGTGTTTCAGAAGGCACCTGATTCAATATGCAAAATTAAAAATGTATTTGAATTATTTTGTAAGAATAAATCATAACAAATACTTTTTTTAGTTTACCAGCCATTGGCAGGTGAACCAAATAGTTAATTTCGGACACTTGGTCCCAGCAAAATATTCTCTGTAGCCAGTGCTACTAGTGATCTGATGTACTAACAAACACAACGATGAACATAACTGTAATGATAGCAGGCATCTGGCACTTGCAGCACTTTCCTACTCAGACTGTGTAAATAGAAATAGGCCACTGAAGTGATGCAATGGTATAATATTGGTTACATGGCCAATGCCAGGCTAAGTAAGAGTATCAGTATTATTCAATTTCCCCAATGCTAAAACCCCATACCAAGAGCCGCATTTCATAAATCTTACATCTTAATCATTTTTGTCCAGCCAGCCTAATCCTACGGTCTGTCTACTTTCATTATCGATTGGATCAGTAACCTAATTTTCCTCAGAATCAGTATTGGCAGTGAAAACGTGGAGTCCATGCATCCATAGGCATACTGACAGCTGGCAAAAGCTTTCAAATACAATTTGAAATTTCTAAAATAATTCCTTCAGAGGTTGGGCCATTACGGCATCAGTAAAAAGTGGCACTTCTACAATGGCTACACTGCTATGATTTTGGCGAGAGAACTGCTTTGGCTCAGTTCTTTTACAAGGAGAATGCATTCCGCCCCTTAAGATGTAGCATGATCACTTCCATTCAGCCAGCATGGATTCGCATTTGAATTAAAAAAAAAAAAAATAGGGTCACAGAGTCCATACAGCACTTAAACTCTCCGAAACACTTACCAGGAAATGGCCTCTATTGCTGACGTTAAGGAGGATTGACGCATTATTATTGCTTGCTCTGGATTGCTGCATAAATCATAAAAAAACAGCATTGATGGTCACCTAGTGGTAGTAAACAAACTACCAATTGTCGTCTCGGCATGTGAGCATCGGGGTCATGCTATTCAGCATTTCAAAGAATTGGAACAATACGAAGTATGCAGCTGTGGCTGTAGAAATGTTCAGCTACATTCCACTCACTGAATTTCAAGGTGCTGGACAGCAGCATAGCACTGCAGCTCCGAACGTAGCAATCAGCAGGTCAAGGACGCCCGTACTCTATGTGCATATGTAGACAAGAGCAACACATAACCACACTTGAGTGCGCAAAGTAAGCACACGCACACGCACACGCACACACACACACACACACACACACGCACAATCAATCCTTTATGACAGCCTCTTGTTCAGGTCAAGGCCGAGGACATGTTCTAATATTCCGCCTTGGGTCCCTGACTGCATTAACGGTGCCTTTACAATGGCTTTTAACAAGGTGAGAGGATAATAGGATGACAGCAGCTGTAGCCTGCTAAAGCTGGGCTTGGCCTTGAATACAATCCTCATACCTGGGAGAAGTGCAACCTGGGACTTATGTTATACCAGCAGTTTTGAACCTTTCTATTAAAAAATCCACACTTCATTCAAGATATGATTTTTTTTGGTTTTGTTTTGCAAACCCCTAACCTTTTCCCCCACACACAAGCTATTATGCAGACTAATATGACAAAATAATTTTTTGAAGCCTATTCCCCTGCCAGACTAGTATCTTCCTCAGCCTGACAATATATTGCAGGGACATACGGTCGGAGAGCAAACAAACATGTTACACTCAGTAGTGTGAATGCATAATGACAGCAGTCCAGTTAAAAACATACAGCCTCACCTTTGGTCCTGACCCAGTCTAGGCCATGGCAAATATATGATATTATAAATCAAACACAGTATGCAGACAGGGTCAATAGTTCAGTTACGGTTTGGCGTTACATAATAAGACGCTGATTTAAGAAACTTTGAGCGTGGAATGATGGTTGGTACCTTCTGGTATTTCAGTGCTACAGTCAAGCCGACAGCAAATAGCAGCTCTGTCCAACAGAAATGTGCAGGAGGGCATCTCAGAATCACAACTAGTCCAATCTTGAAGTGGATGATCTACAGCAGGAAGTTGTTGTGATGGTTGCTTGGTTGCATTACTAACAATTTAATACCTGTTCCTAGATATTTATGAATATCTATATATAAATTGTGATCAATACATTGAGATGAAATGAAATGTTGTTTATTACTAAAATTGTTTTGACTGTTCATTTAAAGGCCACCTCCTTTAGTTAGCTCTGGTTGGTAACTGACTGTATTGTCTCATTCAATAGAGAAGTCATAATAGTATCTTTTTCATCTGACTTTTATCGCAATTTTCTAGATAGATAGATAGATAGATAGATAGATAGATAGATAGATGATAAACTTGGAAACCGACATTAGCAGGCACACCTTAGACTAATCAGCAGTCAGTCACTTTTTTCAAGTAAATTGCCATGGTAATTAACTTATTGAATATTAAATACTTATTGAATACTTATTGAATTGATATTAAACTTCAGGGTTTCTGCAGGTCCTTAAAAGGTCTTAAATTGTCTTTTTTGTTGTTGTAAAGTCTTAAATATTTTTCAGAGGCCTTAAAAACTTACTTTAGTATGTTGCCTTTGATGCAAAATGTATAACAATAATAATAATAATAATAATAACTTTCATTTAAGAGCGCCTTTCATGGTACCCAAGGCACTTAACAATGGAAAAGAGACGAACTAGATAAGGTGAGAAAAATAACAACTAGGCTAAAAGGTAGGAAGACGATAAAACAGACAAAGGACAAAAGGGCAGGGCCACAATTCAGCAGCTGGGTCCAAAGGCCTGGCTGAAGAGGAAAGTCTTCAGCCTCTGTTTAAATACTTCAATGGACCCAGCATTGCAGATCTCCACAGGGAGTGAGTTCCAGAGGGTGAGGGTGGTCACGCCTAAGGCTCTGGCCCCGATCATAGTTCGAAGCTTTGGAATCGCATATGCAAAGTGAAAAACACAAAACGTCAAATACTACTGTTTGGGTTTTTTGCATTCATTTTTTGTCGCAAAATTGGTCTAAATTGCTAAATGTCTTAGTGGCATTAAAAAGGTCTTAAAAAGTCTTAAATTGAACTTTCTGAAACCTGCAGAAACCCTGAACTTGGATATCAGGCATAAATTCCAATTATCTTATCTTGGAAACACAAGCAAATACAAAAGCACAAATGTAATTTTGCCTCTTGGCGGTGGCTAAGAGGTGGTGTGAGATGGTCTGAGATGGTAAGTGTAAGCTTAGCGGTTTTGTTGCCAAATTACTACTTAGAAAATGTATCTGGCCGAACTACACACAAACACAGAGAGGGAGGGGTGAACTCGAGTGCACAAATTGGCATAAAGAGAAGCGGTGTGTTAAGAACTGGTCTGAAGTCATCTAACACCTCAAGTGGTCTCAGGGGTTGCAGTAAGTGCTGGAGCCAGATGCAATTGTTCCAGGACGACAGGACGGTCAGAGAGCTGATTAGGCGAGGCCACAGTGTGTTTGCTTTTTCTTCCTCTTTTTTTGGTGTTAACAGGCAGTTGGCATCCCTTTATAATGCATCACCGTCATCTTCTGCTTCTGCATACTACATTTCTACAACAGTCCCATTTCCTCTAAACAAATGCCTGCAGCTTAAACCACTACTAAGTCCAACACTCCTTTCAATGTAAATTCCTGCAGCATCATCATATGCTCTCTCTCTCTTTGACACCCTCTACATATATTCACAGCATGTTCCACAAAGCTCACACAAACCTGTTGGATGTTTCCCCATAATATGTAATGTTTTACTTGATAGCGTGACCTATCCCTACTCTTGAAAAATCTCCTTTCCTGTTTCTCCCTCCTCTCCCTCCAGTACTGACTCCAATATCTGTTGATTATTTGTGTCTTTGCTTAGCCTCCCCATCCCAGTCCTCCAATAGGTCAGAAATCAAACATGGCTATACATCCCTCTCTTTATATCAGGCAACAGTTTAACTTTTTTTGTTTGAGTCACATAACCTTGGGCACAAAACCTTTTGAAAATACTCAAGAGAACATATAATTCAGTTTAGTTGAAAAGAAAGAAAATCAACCCTCTGGTCCATTTTAACTTAAATTGGGCTACAATCCAGGTTGTTTTGCTTGATTACTTGTTTTTTTTTCTATTATTGTAAACTATTTGTTATAGAAATTGACTTCAAACTAAAGATGCAAACTTGGATATCATTAAGATGTATTTTCCAAACATACCTCCCCCACCCACCTTTTTCAACAATAATAACAGTAAGGTTAACATAAGTGCCCCACACAGAAGTTCTCTCTCACTCTGTCTAGTTCATCAAAAACAGACACACTAACTACATGCACAAACAAACACAGGCATGTTTCTATGTACCTAATCTAGTTAATTTTATTACTTTATCATTTAATTTTTAAATGGTGACCTAAAAAGTCATGGAAAGTATTACATTTTTAATTTATTGATTCCACTTGTTTATTTTATATGGTGAGAGAAGCACTATGATAATAATTTTCTAATTGGTGTGTGTATGATGTTAGTTTTTATTTGTTAAGAAAATAATTTGCATAGTACATGTCCTTTTTATTTAAGTTTAGTTATACCAATATGCAAAAGAAGTAGGCTAAGTATCAATCTTGTAATGCTTACATGCCGATCATTGACAGTGGTTCTGGGCTCACTGTAGCCTGTTTCAATTGATAATTGAAACAGTTCATTTGTTTTCGCCCAGCACTACCGCATGTGCATACCACAGAGTTTAATCTGGAATAATGTGTTTAACCCCACGTCTTCAAGTATTTTTTGGCACCCAAAAGATTTCAGTTTCTCAAACAACATCCCTTCCTGGGGTGTTAATATTGTCAAGGTTCTGGCCTACTGCGGGGATTAACAGGATTATGTGGTATTCAGACAACCTTGATAGATAACGCACAAATCATCATAACCTTGTTGTTATGCATGAGTTTTGAAGAGGATATTTTTGATTCAAGGACGTCGGCTTGCTCTTGAATTTGCTGCATTTCAATTTGTTATGTACAACTCTCTCTGGAAAAGCACTGTCTTCTGTGTGTCCATACATCCATACAGGCCTGGACCTGGATTAGAAGGCTTTCCTTTCTAAAATACAAATAGGGAAATAAAGTGCAGTCCCATATTCAGGGCTCTATTTTGCTTTCCTTTTCTGTTTTAATTTCCCTGCACTTATCTATTATTGTTCATATCTGGGGGAAAAAGTTGAAGTCAAAGTTGAAGAAAAAAAGTTGAAGTCAAATAATTTTACAGTATATTCAGCAGAATATACTGTACTGCTGTTTTATGTCTGTCCAAACCATTTTTCTGCTTCCACCCACTTGCCTACCTGCTGCATAGAGCATTTCAACAGACATCAGGGCTGCCCTTTAATATGAGGCAATGTCCAACAGAAACAAATAATATTTTTTTTCTCCTAACTGTTTTCACTTAATTCAGTTTTTCAGGGGCAAGTATGATAAAGGATGAGGATGATGCAAACATGGGCAATAGGACAGAAGAGGGTGTCTGTCATGAAGTGTCCTCGGCACGACTCTCCAAGGACTTATGGGGGAGAGATGGCGTGTTAGCGTACTTAGGCAATGTGAAGATGGGTAATTATGCCAACGGCTAAGACAAGCAATGGAGTTTCAGGATTTTTTTTTCCTCAACACTTTGTGGGGAAGTGGATGCCCGGCAACAGAGGAAAATAAAAAACAATAATTAAAGCTATAAATTATTGTTTTGCCCCATAATAATTCCAATCCATGTCTAAGGCAAGATTGTCCATTTTCATGCCCTACAGAAACCTCATGTCATATGAATCACCTGCAGTGCATTATGATTGGTTTAGCTTCAAAAGATTATCTACATGCAAGAGACAATGCAAACTGTTGACAGACAGACAGACAGACAGACAGACAGACAGACAGACAGACAGATAGACAGATAGATAGATAGATAGATAGTGCTCTCCGCAGCACAATGACATGTTTCAACACTGACAATATCAGTGGCTTTATTACTTTATTAGGTACACAAACAGTATATAGCATTTAGCATTGAGAGGTTCTGTTTGACTGTTTGACTAGACATCAGAATGGACAAGATGCTGATATAAGTTACTTCGAACATGGTGTGGTGGTTGGTTCCATCCTGGGATTTTGCTACTGCAGTGTTTACCGACAAAAGCCCACCCAAGACTGGTTCAAGCTAACAGCAAATAGCAGTTCAGCAGCAAAAGTGACATGCAGAAGGGCATCTGCAGTAGCAACCATGTTCCCTGTGGAAGGTTTCCAGCGGGCTGGAAGGCAAAATGAGTGCCTGGAACTCACTAGGCGTACCAAATAAAGAGGAGTGTATATAGGTTTTGGTGCCTTCCTGGCAGGCTGTTGATGTATTGATTGGCAGCACTCATGGGGGTCTCACACAGAACTTGTAGCTACTGGGCTGAGAGAGGCTGAGAGTTTGCCTTTAAATTCTTTTGTTTTTGGTATCATGACGTCTCTGAAAGACTTCTGCCTTTATGTTATGTCTCGTTACCTTGTTGAAAGGTTCAATTGGCAGAAATGAAGTGGATGGAGAGCACTTCACCTTCCACAGCTACCAACATTAATCATGAATATTGAAATTGTAATATTACAGTAAAATGGATTCTCAAGTTGTGCTTTAACCTGCACTTTACTGCCAAACAACATTGAGTAAAAAATTATTTGTACTATTGAGGCACCAGATTTAACTCCCCACAGCCAAAGTACTGCAGAATCTGTTTGACAAACGCAATATAAGATTGGTTTGCAATGTAACTCCTCAGTTCCTAGTTTATTTTCACTCACCCACAGTGCCCACTGTCATTTAAACTTTAAATTGAGTCTGTGCCATACCTGCCAACATTTAGGTTTCAAAATCCGGGAGTTTTTTTTACAGGAGTTTTTTTTTTTTTACATTTTTATTTATATTTATGTTATGACAAAAAATCAATCATCACACAGAAACACTGCAGTTTATAAAATACATATTAATATTATGTTCATGACATGATAAATGTTAATATAAATTGTCTATGTCTATGTAAAGTGTCTATGTATGCATTTTCTTATGAGTTTATGTGTGTATTGTTGTTGTATGCTTGTTACTATTTGTGTATAAGTGAGTATGAGTATGCATGTGTGGCTTTCTTATGCTATCTTAGACTTGTTGTAATTATATGTGGCCGACTTGAGTTCCGCTGTTAAGACGTTTTCTGCCTCTGTCTGTTCCTTGGTGATGAAGGTCGATATTGACGGTGTGCCCTTCTGTGCCTCAACGGGAGCTAACGTCATTTTTCCCACCGTACCTCATATTAAAATCAACCCTACAGACTTTGCAAAAGGCATGGCCACGGCCACTATCCTGGTGACTAGCGGATATAAATGAAAACTGTTCAGTCCAACTCTGCTTAAATTTGCAGTTGTATTTGGATTTTTTCGGTGAAACGCCGTCCTGCCCTGACATTTTGACAACAGCTAACTAGCTAGTTCATTCAGTGTTCAGCTGGCCTGCCTGCCTGCCTGCGCAGAGAGCAGCTGCACACATGCCCCTTGAATCGGGTTGTGGGTTGCCAGGTTGCGGTGACAGATGGGTTGAAATTGTATGTAGTCTGTGGATTGTGTGTGTAGATTGTGTTTCATAGATGATTTGGCAATTTGGGTGACGTCAGACAAACATACCAAACTTATGGATCCATGTATGCCGATTATTCATAATAAAGTTTGATGGCCATGCAAATTACGGGAGTTTCCCAGGAGAAACAATAAAACGGGAGTGTTGGCAGGTATGGTCTGTACCAGTTGAGATAACCTAAAATTTAGGGAATATAGAGCCTAAGATTGCCCCAAGAGAAGAGATGATTGAGGCAGGCTTCCCCAATCTAGCGCAAAGATCTATGCCCTTAAATTCTACAATATGTGAATATACAGGTTTCGTGTGATTTAAAAATGTATTGGGGGCATCACATGAACTGGGCTGACAAAGTTAGTTTGAAATGACAAAAGGGCTGAAGGAATAATTTGGGTTGCCAGTTTGGTTTGTGTTCCCTAATGCTGAAAGTCGGTCGGTTTTGTATTTTCCACTCACTAAAAGGACAATGCATGCTTCAGGCCCTAAAATCAATGTCAACAGTCATGAAATTCACATTGAGATGTTTTACTAACAGAATGACTCTTAAAAGATTTGACCTAAA
>CABFOQ010053579.1:4842-21351 GCA_900660455.1 Gephyroberyx darwinii
GACGATTGATTAGGAAGATACTTTTGCTGATTAGACCCATCACTCAGTGTCACAATTATCGGTGTCATCAGCTCGTCTGCAACAATTTCTTCTCGCATCCTAGGGCAGACCATCTCCCTCTGTGTGTGTGCATGTGTGTGTGTGTGTGTGTGTGTGTGTGTGTGCTGTCTCCCCACGCTATCTCACACTCTCCCAATTACTCTACCTGATTGGATATATGCAAATTGGACCAAAATTAAAAGCCACCTGCAAGGGGACCCCTCATGGGACAGTTTTGTATACACACACACACACACACATGCACGCAACATCACAAGGTGTGATTTCTACAGCTTCACCTTCAACTGTCCTAATGGCAGGCATCTATTCTCATCCCGAGTAGATCTGCGGTGTAGTCGGCGTGCGGTGAGAAAAGCTCGTTTCGCAGCATCTTTTTGCAGTTTTTGAAGCAGATACTTTTCTTTTAAAGGATCTTCAAAGCATCGGGCTTCCTATTATGTGTTCTCTCTCTCCCCGTGTGTCTCTCTAATCCTACATATCTATGCATGTGTCCTCTCCTCTCAGTGGTCAGTGCCTCGCTGTGAGACAAAGGACTGCTGTCCCACTGTGACCAGCAGGCATCTCTCCTTTCCTCTCCTCTCCTCCATATCAGAATAGACACTGAAATCTCTTCTCTTCTGCCTTGTCCTTCCCCTCCCCTTCCCTCTTTCCCTCTGGAGGATTGAAGGTGAAATCTCTTCTCTCTCCCATAGGTAACCCCAGTAAATCTCTCTAAGCTCTGACTCCCCCGCCGTACCTTTAGATTGAAGGCCACCCCCAAAGGTCACTGAGCAGAACTGATCCTCTGTATTCTCTCCATCCCGAAAGGCTGGATGAGACTGGAGTGAGGGGGTGGCCTGGGGCAGGGAGGAAGAGAGGCAACAGAGGGGATGATGGAGGAGAAAGAGAGGAGAAAGATACTATGGCAGGAATTAAAAGCAAAGGCGAAAGTCTACTCTACTCCAGTCCAGTCTAACTATTGGAGGGAAGTAAAGGATGTAGGAGGACTATTAAAAAGACTGGAAAGTGGCAGGGTTGCATCAGAATTTGAGTTGTGTGTATGATTCTGTGTGGCTCTATTTGCCAGAGATTACTCCTGTCCCTGGTGTTCGACGGTGTAAAAATCTTCAAATTTGTATTGTATTTGTGTGTTAGTGCAAGATTAAGATAAACAAGTCACGACATTTTACATATTTTCAGAAGAGATAAGATTAAATGAGTATAAATCCTCTTGATTATTAGTATATTAGTAGTTATATAGTAATTCAGAATGAATATTTAATCAAATTTAAAATAAAATAAAATAACCATGTTTTTTTTCTTTGTGAAATACACAAAATTGATCATTTTGTTTCCTATGACTTGAATAGTAGATTTTGAATTTACTACATGGCTTATTAAAAAATGTTTAAAATAGCAGCTGTTACAGTAATGACCACCCTGTTAAGGTTGTGACTACACTGTTGAAGAAAACTGCATGTTTTAACTTGAAGCCAATTTATTTTTCATGGAGGAATACATTAACAGTAATAAAAGTGACAAGAATAATAAAATGAAGAATAAAATAACAACTCAAAAGAATGAAGAAAACAGTATGCAACAAAAACAAAAACGATGCTGACTTATATGTAAACTAAACTTAGTGAGTCACCTCCTGTGACTTCAATCTGTAACAGTAGAGCAGTGTATCTGGGCTGCTTAAGTCTTGTTTGAAGGCTCTTTTAAAACAGAGAACGAATGTAAACAATATCAATAGGTGCTCAAAGTGAAAGTGGTTCATCTTCCATCAATAGTAATCACACTATGACATGAATCATATCAGGCCATTCAAAGACCTTGTTTTCCACACACTGCATCAAACACTCGGGCTAATGTGGACGTGCCTCTTTGTTGAGTTCTCTTTGTGGAATACTCTAATAAACACGACATAACTCAACATTGTTGGGTCACTTAAAGTTACAATTCTATAAAATGTATTAAAAAAACAATAAATTTAATTAATATTATATGTAGATTCTTAAAATTGAATTAATTACAGAATATGATCAACCATAACAACCACTTCACTACCAGAGCAATGCAATTTGTTATGGTATAGACTGCTGTTATGGTAGTGACCATTATGGTAGTGACCATTATGGTAGTGACTATCGTTAACTCATTCTTGGCATACATCCAAAGTGCTAGCTAGCTCGTGGCTAATGATCATGGATTTAGACAGATGCCTTCTATAAAACATACTATGTTGGCCTAAAATTAAATGTTTTTACAAAATATGAAAAAATAAATGTTCTATAATGACACCTATTAATGTCACACACTGATTTTCAGACTTGCAATTACTTCAAAAATGTTGGAACAGACCTACTCCCCATGTGGCTATGATAGACAGTGATGCAATCTGGTTTCCTGGGTGCAATTATAGAGCTGTGGCTAAAATCAGGCTCATTTTGGAGACTCAAACAGTGAGTGTTACGGTAGTGGCATGACAATTGGAGACAACCGTTTTTAGCTTAAATTTTCCAATTAAAAATGTTATATTGTAAAATCTGAGTTCACAAATTGGCAAAAATGTTTTTGGTATTGTTTTGATAAACATAACTTTAAGGCTTGGAGGTGGAGACGGCCACCTTCCAATATAAAGTGTCATTTAAACAGTGATTTTTTACATTTAACTCAGCCTGTGACATAATTGGATCTCTCTTTTCAGATTTCTGAAAACGTAGTAATTTTCTAAAACACTTTTCTTTGATGGAGACTGCAATTTGAACCGTTTCCGTAGACTCACCCATATAAAAATACACCCACATGCCCATGCTGGGACACAATGATAGATCTGCTAACCGCTCTGGAGATGTTGTACAGTATGTAATGTATGTATGTAAGTCTGTAAATGTGCGACATGTCAGCTGTTAAATGGCTGTTTCCGCCTTTCTATCTCCACTAAGCGGCTCTGAGATCCATAGAGAGAGAGAGAGAGGGAGGAAGGAGTATTGAGAAATGAATGTGATCTAATGGCTTGGGCCCTATGGAAGAGGAGAAGGAGAGAATAGTCTCTTCTCAGAGTACGAGGAGGATATTAGTCCCTCTGGGGAGCCCTTAGCCTTTTGGACTCTATTATGTTCTCCTGTTGTGGTGCTTACTATTTGTTTGTTGGCAGGTACTGTAAATGGTTGTCAGACATCCTCTATTCTATAGATTGTGTCTAAATATAAGAGTGTGTGTGTGTGTGGCTGTGTGCGTGTGCGCATGCACAGGTGGGGTCATTCCTGTTGCCTTCGGGTCGCTGATTGAATCTAACAATGTCAGTTATTACATCCATACTCCAATACATCTCTGTCCAATCCTAGCCACTGTCTCCCATTTGTGCGCCATCTTACCTAATTTCTCTCGGTAATGAAAGTTCCTCTGCCCATCAGTGGCTGAAAATGATACTGGAAATATTAATAAGGGGCCCTTTTTAACCAAATTACATTCTATCACAGCTGAGATTAAATTAGCAACCGCCAAGGTGTGTAGGAACAAAGCTAATGGAATTGGATGACAGCACCCGTCAATCACCGAGCGATTTAGGTCATTCCCTCTCTGACCTTGTCCCGCCCACTCTTATCAATCTCTCACACACAGGGAAACATGATATCACTCATGGCGAAGCAAAATGTTATTGCTGCCTCCTGCATACTACAGCTGTTGCCGTATAACAATGCACACGTTGGATGCTACTTCCAACAGAGAGAAAGTGCTCAAAGGATGTGCTCATTTAGACACACACATTTAAACACTATGCAATCATGGTTGTAATTGTAATGCGTGTATGTATGTAATTGCATTCTCAGAGAAAACTCCCAGCAAGCATTTGATGTTGAATAGATAGAAAAGAAAGAACGACCTGCACCATTGTTGAAAACGCATCTAGTGGCAACGTTGAGGCAACGTTCATAGCTGCTACCTGCATTGTTTTGTGAATCCGGGACCTAAATATTTTTCTAATATGAGTTCAAAAACAGTTTCAAAAGCTGTTTTTTTGATGAATTTTTACAGTGCAGTAATATCACACTGTGAAAACTTTGCGCTCATTAGGGTTGACATTGAGCCCCCTGCACGTCGCCGTCTGTCAAATGCTTGCTGAGCTGCTTTTACTGTAAATGATATGTTTAATGTCATTGGTGACCCATGACGTTATGTTCTGCCATGAAAGGCATGCTTTTCATGCTGTGAATGTACATGTGTTTTACTCCTACCTACAGAGTAGGGCTAAAAAAAACACTCACAGTGTTGAGAGTGTGATCATTTTAGTGCAGAAGCCGGCTTCAATTAAGTGTATCAAGCAGGGCTTGTGATGTCGGGTTCAGAGATAAAGTTGTGTAGTTGTGTGTGTGTGTGCAGAGAGACCTATCTAGTAATACTGTTAAAGGTGTATCTAATAATAGTGAGAAAAACAAACCGGACTAGACCTTTCAATATGACACTTTGCTCTTAAATGCCATTTGATAAAGGTTTTTCTTTTCTTTTCTTCTTCTGTCTGTATGCCAGTGAGTCTTTTTCTCCCTCCCTCTCTTTACCCATTTCTCTCTCTCTCTCTCTCTCTCTGTCTTTATTTTCTTCTCTCTCTGTGTCTGTCTTTTTCTGTCTTTCTCTCACTTAGGCATACACACAGACTTACTTTTTGTCTCCCCAGGTGTGCACTGGTCCAGGTGTATGTCTTCACGGGAGCTCATCACTGCTCTAATGAGAATGATCACCGCTCATCTGTCTTCATCCACATCCAGCAGAGAGCACCTGCTACTATGTGAGTGTGTGTGTGTGTGTGTGTGTGCATGTGTGTGTGTGTGTGTGTCTCTAATATATGTTGTATCACGCAAACAGATAGTTACCTTCAAATTGCAGCAGTGTGTTATCTCACTTCCAAGGCTATTTGTAGACTGGACACAATGAATTCTTCAGGAAATACCTGCGGTTGATGTCGACACAGATTTCATCGACATCGGTAGGGGAGGGGCTTAAAGCGAAACCTGTTTCTGCTCATTTCGCACACGTTCGATTAGTGCATTCATGCTTGTTTACGCTAAAGTGTCATTTGTACAAAAGCAAGTGGGATGGTACAAAGATCTCCTTCCAAAGAGAAATGGCTAGGTCATCGAGTAACTCCACCCAAAGAGAGAAAAGCATGGCGCTCAGTGAGTCCAGAGAAATGTGAGCGGTAGACACAGTAACCCCTCCTTAAGAGAAATACATATGGTTCACAGTAACTAGGGACGGGATGGGGAGAAAGCT
This sequence comes from Gephyroberyx darwinii, assembly GCA_900660455.1. NCBI lineage: Eukaryota > Metazoa > Chordata > Actinopteri > Trachichthyiformes > Trachichthyidae > Gephyroberyx > Gephyroberyx darwinii. The sequence continues at coordinate 10,156 of CABFOQ010053579.1, forward strand.
TCAGGGACCTCTGTCTGTCTCCCAGAGGTGGCGACGGGTCAGATTGTTAAGGTCTCTCTACCATTCTGAGCATCTCTCTAAACCTATCTAAAAGGGCTTAGGCTTTGATCCATCTCTAATACGACATGCTTTGACTTTGAGAGCTACTTGACTTTGTCCTGAGAAAACCTGAGAGTGTGTGTGAGTGTGTGTGAGTGTGAGTGTGTGTGAGTGTGTGTGTGTGCGCACGCTCGCGTTTAATTCTTGGGTTAAGACTGTAATGACTGCATCTGGTTTCTACTCATTTCAATGAAGCAGCCCAGTGGGACCTCTTCTCTTTCGATTTCGCACTCATCCAGGAATCGCGGTTTGAAAAGATGTTTACTTAAAACTCAGCTGAGGGAGAGAGAGCATAACAACAGATATTGTATTTACCCCCCCAAAGGCCGCATCAATTGGCTATTGTCAAAGTCTAAGTAGATTTTATGTAAAACTCCCAATCCATGCTGTTAGTATTGACCAAACGACAAAGTGCTTGTTCATTTTTTTCTCAATCCAATTAGTTTTCTTGTGGCTTTCTGACAGCTCGTTTATATCTGTGAGTGAGTGGCCAGTGTTGAATGGGTAATTGTGCAGTTAGTGTGTGCCTGCCAGTGTGTGGAGAAGCTTGTTACCTGAGTTTGCACGGGAATACAAACTGAATTGATTTCCATCTGAGATTAATAGGGGAACATTGTGATGGGCTATTGATTGGTTTCTGTGATCAAATGAAATCAAAGCTGATGTATGCAGCGCGCAGAGCTGTATTGTTTTCTGCGGTTTGTGGTGAGTAGGTCATTCTTTACTGGTGCAAGCTTTAGTCAGAGGTACATTCTTTTAGGTTCAAAACAGAATTTTTTAGTTGTACACTTGGATTTACTTTGGTCAAACGCAAGCAAGCCGCTGTGATATGGAAGCCTTCTTGTGTTGCAAGGTCTCTTTATATGATTATATGAGCTTCAATTCTTACATGCTGTATGTATGTATTTTTTTGTTTTGTTTTGTTTTATTCTGGAGATTTCCTTCAGGAACTCACTTTTGTTTGTATCCCAAATCAGTGTCAGCAGTTTACAGGTAATAACATGTCTCGCACTTGTCATTTTCCACTAGCAGGGCGCTGATGAATCAGCCCTGACTAGAGAAAATGGCAGTTTGATCTTCATTCGAAAGGTTGTTGCCCCTCGGTTTGTCAACATGCCGCCTCGCTGTTCAGTCAGCCGGTCCTCCAGGTGTGCAATGCCTGCTTGATACCGAGACATGAGTAGTGGTGACAGTGATGGAGGGAAAAGGTCAGATATGACACAGTGTATATGGGGTGGAAACACAATGGGCACTTTGGCATTTCTGGACCAAATTCGTGCACCGCGTTTCAATCAGTAGGTAACAGGAGATTACTCAATCACAGCGACCGAGTCTTTCAGATTGCTGGTTTAGTACGCTAGCATGCAGCGGGGTGCAAAGTCCTGAGTCCACAGGATTCATTTGTTTCATCGTTTATGAAAAACTAACAAAGACAGTGGAGGATGTGTGGAGGATGTTTGGCAAAGAGAGCGGCTTTGCGTTTTGCCTGCAGGTTAAGACCATCTCTTTCTCACCCCAAAGGTCAAGATGCATTTAATTTTGTCTCATTACACAATACCAAGACAGAATAATCACATTGCCAAGGGATATTTCAATTTCAACTAATGCACTGTCAAGTACTCAGTAGACTTTGGAGTAATTTGTTTTGTTGTGCTTAATGCATATATTCTTGTGTCTGCCAGAAGGAGTTGACCCAAGGATTGATGTTGTTGTGCAGGCTCCAGCAGAGAGGCCGATGGGGTTCCCTGAGCCTGTCCAGCCCCGTGTGCTCCAAATGGGGGTGGGATGTGAGTCATCCTTGGCCTCTGTCTCCCCCCCCAAGAGCCACGACTGTGTCCAAGAGGAGCCATTAAAGAATTAATTAACAGCTCAATTCAGCAATGATGATGCGCAGAGGAGAGTTTGCATGGTGGAATATGGGCGAAAGGCTTTACAGCAGAAGAAAGTCCTTTTTAGAAGTTTGTGACTGTAGGTGGGGTGAATCATCAGCTAGGAAGGCATATTGGTGGGTGGTGTGTGTCTATGTGGGTCCATGTTTATCTGTATGTTGAGGGATCATGCTCAAAAAGAATGTTCCTCTAAACACTGTCAAATAAGTCTGCACTAGCCCAGAATAGTGTATACATATTTTTCCATGTAAAGCAGGAACCAACATCTTTTCAATCAGGAACAGGAGATTGCTTTGTATCATTTTGGTCGGCTATCTAAGAAAAAAACCTCAGTTTTGATGGGTGGTTTACATAATTGAGCCAGTGAGTTGGATCATTGCATGAAGGCCTCAGCCAATAGCCTTTGACGTGAACACAATTTCGAGGATACCTCAAAACCCTGAGATGAAAGCACTGCTTACAGAACTCTTGATCTTGCTCGCCTCATCCTTCTCTCACCATCTCTTCCTCACCGCCAGGTTGCAGGGCAGCTAATGGTACCTGTGCTGCTTCAAAGGGCTTTTTCAGCTGATAAGGATGGTGTAGAACCTGTGTGAAGCCCGACACACACACACACACACACTAAGCTGAGCTTGTTATGGTAACCTTGCACTATGCCGTCACTGGACCAGTCTCCTCATTAGGTCCAATACCATCAGGGTCTCTGTCTGCATGTGTAGAGTCATGTCACGTACAGGACCTGACAGGATCTGGGCATGTGTGTGATTGTGTGTGTGTGTGAGAGTTAGTGTAGCTCCATCGCACCAGTCCCCGGGGAGGCCTCTCCAGTAACGATAAATTCAGCATTACTGTGATGCCAATGAAGATGGATGGAGAGACAGAGTGACAGTAAGAAAAAGACAGAGAGAAAAAGATGAAAGAGGAAATAGAAGTACTTTTTAACAGCGCCGCCGGTTAGAATGTAATTGTTCCCCCCATGACAATCAATGCAGGGTATCTTGAGGTAGAGCAAACAGACTTACCCCAGGGCCAAACTCCCACTGAGCCTTTGACTCTGCTTATGTAATACCATCTCGAGGTGAGTGATGGAATTAGTCTGAAACTATTTGTATGTACGATGGAAAGAGTGAGCAAAAGAAAAGAAGACGGCGAGAGAGAGAGAGTAGCTCCTTCCTTGACAAGAGCAGGGAGGACAGGCAGACACACAGTGGAAAGCGAGGGCGATTGTGCCGTGCTGGCAGGCGTCCTCATTACAGTCCACCGACAGGACTGTAGTGGCCTATTAGACAACCATTACCGCCGCTGATGGGAATCTGTACTGTAACACTGACACAAACAAGATGGAGAGATCTGGGAACCATGCCGAGGCCGAAAGACCAGGGCCTCCAGGGAATGGGGGTGGGGGCGGGAGATGAGGCTCTCCACCCCGATTGCCACACTCCTCGGCTGGTTCGGGGTGCCCGAGTAGCGTCCCCGTGTCAGCATGCCATCTCTGGTTTCCCTGGAGCTCAGACATGCTCACCTAATTAAAACCTCTCTTTACTCCTTCCCTCCGGGAGACGTGTACAGAGGAATGTAGTGAGGGAGAGAAAGAGAGACAAAGAAGGAAATAGATGAGCACAGCAATGGGAGAGAGGAGGCCAGGCACACAGCGGTAGCATTGAGAGCTGAGGTGGGGAGAGGAGAATTTGGCAGGGGCAAAGCGGGAGTGAATGACGAACAGAAATGCAGTGCTCTGCAGAGGAAGGGTCAGGAACCGCGCCAGCTTTTCTCAATTTCTCCGTCATGGTGGAGAAGTAGAATGGAAAGACAGCATGTAGAGAAGTGTGTCGAGGAGACAGTACAGAAGGAGAGAGAGAGTTTTCAGTTGCCCATTCACTGAGACGCAGAGAGAACTTCACCTGCCTGGTTGTTTTCGAACCGGGACTATCAGCCCACGCGACGACGGCGGCAGGGAGGCTAAAGCTATACAAACTGAGAAAAAACCGAGTGAGAGAGAGAGAAGAAAAGAGAAAGGAGGAGGATATGCAGTGTTGTGGGCATAGATGGGGTGAGCTACAAAAGTGCAGAGAAGAAAGGGAGTCATACAGCAACTTGCTAATTGGAAGAACTTTGGGTAGAATACAAGTATTACAGTTATAGTCTACTCCTAAGTGGCTAATTTATGGAGGTTTTTATTGGACTTTAATATACGTAACCCACAGGACACACTCCACAAATATTTCAGTATCCACAAACACTTTTTCACTTGTGTCTTGAAAAGTGATATCCAAATAAATCTGGATGACAAATGCAGGACAAATGTGAAATAGACAGGATTTTACAAATGGATCGAAGCCCTCTCCGGATGGCATTACTATTACCAGGGGAGGTCTGGTGGTTGGTGATTTTTACTTCAGGACCGCTGGAATTTTATCCCATCCAGAACGAACATGTCAGTGATTTTCTTCGGCTGCCCCAGTAAAAAATTCCAGCTGAAATGACCTAGTGTATTTTGAGTTAACTCCATCCTGGAGTCATTTCCATCTCATCCAGATCGATGTCTGGTGTTTTTCACGCTGACGACCTGCTTGTGCATCTGGCATCTGAATTACAACGGCCATATAATCACTCTTTAGATTAGATTAGATGAAACTTTATGATCGCCGTGGGGAGGTTAGGTCATTGCAGCAGCAAAAAGAAATAGGATTCGGCAGGGGGAAAAAAAATAATAGAATATAAGCACACAAACAGAATAAAAAATAAGTAATAAAGAGAAAGAGCCAAGAAAAATAGAAAAAATAGTGCAAAAGAGCTGCTGCATCTGGCATTAAAATGATATGGAGCCACTAGAAGAGTGTTTTTCCAGTTTTGCTATACTGTGGTGACTCTGGGTGCCCCAGTAAAATATTTTTTCCGTCAGGTTGACTGACTGCAATTACCGATGTGCATGGGAAAAATCTAATTGCCGACCTTCCCGTGTAATACTAATGCCATTCGGAGCTTAAAAATGGAGACAAAACCCAACTAGGGTCAAAAAAATATATTTCTTTACTTTCTTATGGCAGTAGAGAACAATATCTTGACCCTGCTCTCATTGTGTGTTTTTGCTTCAGCTGTCAGAAGCAAAATAACTTAATTTCTGTTTCACCTCAAAATGTGAAAAAGGTTTGTTCCATATAAAGTAAAAATAAATGATAATTTAATGTTATTAATATGATTTTATATTTTATAACAAAACTGTGCACTGGGGCAGAAATAGAGAATGGTAGATCAGAGTAGAGTATCTGGGCTTAGCTCCTTGTATTTTTGGGGCAAATCTATTGGTCTATTATTGAATTGTTTTTGCTGGCTGTCGTTGTATCCCCTTATTTTGAAGATTGCAGCTCTAGCTACAGCACTAAAGGAGTCAGATATACCATTCAGGACAGGACTACACATGTGTCCTGAGACACTCCTGGTAATCCACCTACTGTGGCTTCTCACCTTCATACTTGCCATCACCTGCAACCTGCCAGCTTTTAATTGCAGTGTGTGCCTCAGACAATCTCCCATGGGTTTGCTATGGATTATTGTCATCCTTCATGGTTGGGACATGTTTTTAAAGGAGTGTGAATTCACATTATTGCAGAGGCTTAGTTTGTAATTGATTGCTCCCCTTGGAGCTGCTTGCTCTGTTTGATATGTTGTCCCCAGGTTACCCTTGCTTGACACTGTAAGTCACTGTTTACAACAATTGTTGCGCTCTATACCTCCCCATTTACTGCAATCTGGTTTCCCTTCCTAGCTGTGTGGAACTGGGAGGAGGGGGGGTTGTAGGTGGGCTCTAGCACACAGAAAATACCATTGCAGGGATTTGACTGGTTGTCCGGACAGGTTGCCATGGTGAAGGCAGTGATTAAAGCTATTAAAGCTGCAGGCGCGGGGTTAAATGGGAGCTCTGACTGTCACTACTGTCACAAATTAAACAAGAGAAAACAAGAGAGAATGAGAAAGAGACAGAGGGGACATGAAAAGAGGGTATTAGAAAAAAAATACAGAGGGAAAAAACAGGAGAGATAGTCGAGTGTGGGTGCACAAAATGTGATTAGCCGTGCTCTAAGCAAGGCAGGATCCCACCTTGCTCTTAATTGATTTCTTTTTACAGCAGATGAAATAAAAGGTTGCGGTGTTCCAACAATAACCTTCCTATCTAAGCCCAGACAGGGGGCTTTATCATGCTGTAAAACAGAAGGCTCGTTCATCATCACAGCCTGATGTGGAACCACAGGAGCTTACTGGGTAAAGCTGCAAGGGTGTGTTTGTGTGTGAGAGTGTGAGAGAGAGAGAGAGAGAGAGAGAGAGAGAGAGAGAGAGAGTGTGTCTGTGTATGTGGGAATGCTTTTTTATGGTTACAGTCTGTGCTGTAATCTGGTGTGTTAGTGGAGTGACATGTTAATTTAACCTCCTGCAGGCACAGCCCTCTGGGAAACAAGAATCTGACAGAGGCTTTTCTCCATCAGGATAATGTAATTTGCTTCTTTTTGCTTCAGGATCCAGAGGACGATCAAGACATACAGACAATCAGACTCAGAATCGCTGTAATTACCAGGTGCAATACTGTTAACGTACTGGGATGTGTCCGGATGACATTGGTGCAGAGACGCGTCGCGTTGCACAGTACATACAGCTGACACAAGGACTGCCAAACGTCATATCCAGCGTAAAGGGGCAGTGCAAGAACGACGAGGTACTAAGTAAGCAAATTCAGCCAAGAATCTGTATCCCCCCCCACTATATTGGTTTGAGAAGATTTTACCACCTTGCGAAAGATAACAAGGTTATTCCTGGATGGGATGTGACATTTGTGATATTTAAACTGATATATATTTTTGGCATGGGAATGGAATAGTAGGTAAAGCTCTACAAATGTCCCCTATAGCCACTGCTCATGAAAACAAGTGAAGTGTATTACTGCCCTCATTGTATCAACCTGCACCTCTCATATACTAGATGGGTCAGGTGTAGAGAGAACTGTGTGTGTGTGTGTGTAAAGGAGGAGGAGAGTAGATCAGAGGTAGACTGCTGAGTGCACTAGCTGTTGATTGTGTGTGAGAGCTTTGAGAAAGGGCGCAGAGAGCATCTATCTGTATCATTCTCTCTAAAAGCCTGGAGAGATGGAAAGGATGGATGGGAGGACAAGTAGAAGTCAATAAAGAGATGGTTGGAGTGGAGAGAGAGGAGATGAGAATAGCTCTATGTGAAGATAACTTAGAGTCATCTCAAAGAGAGAGAGAGAGAGAGAGAGAGAGCAACAGAGGAGGGAAGGCTTGGTACCCGGGGATAGAATAAAGTGTAGAGAGGTGAATTTGGCAGGAGGAAGCAGGGATGATAAACAGAAATGCACTGCTCAGAGAAAGAGAGGGGAAGGAGATGAGAGCATGTGAAGAGAGGAGAAAGGTAGAGCAAATACACACACGTGCACACACACACACACACACACACACACACAATTGTACACACAGTTTTTACAGTATGATGAAATATCCACAATCTGTCTTGTGGCACTGTACCACATTTAAAAGGCTGCTCTTTTACGTGGGTATTCTGTGTCTGCCCACTGTCAGCAAATACATAAATCACCTTTCGCCTCCAACCAGCTTCAGTGTTAGCTCTGCTGAGCCTGATAGGCCCCGCTGTTTGCTCAGGCCTCAGATAGCCCTGGGTTACCCTGATGAATTATTCCTCCACCGGACCTGTTCCTTCTACCTATCACCAAAGAGAGAGTGGGGTTGGCGGGCTTGTTCCTCAACTATCACTTCATTATAGATTGATAATGTTTGTACAAGTGCGTTTGTGTGTGTCTCTCTCTGTCTGTGATTCACGTTGAATGACAGACATATGCTGTATGATTCTCAGAAGAAAGGGTCATAGGTTACTGTACGATACATGTACCTGTGTACTGTTGAGTAAAACATATGGGAGCTACGATAAACAACCACAAACCAGCAGCCACTGGTTTGCCTCGCGTCTACGATACACGCAGACACGACAGCTAACAGGCGAATCGAAAACATATTTTGCCCACTAAGCCAAGGAAAATCACCACAAACATTATCCATCTGCTAAAACACATCGTAGGTTGATCCATCCAAAAAGGGCCTACAGATAGGTCAGAGGCCTGAGACTAAATCCTCAAATTTGTGCTGTGCTAAATGGAGCATTATGCAACGTTTGGCGTAGCTAACTGAGGGCTTTCACTGAACATCTTGTCCTGTCGCTAATCCTGCCAACAGCGACCAGCCAGGGAGAGAAACAAACTCTGACCCTCGCTACATACACACACACTTGCAGATATATGGGACTAGACAAACACACACAAAGAAAATAGACAAAAACACACTTAAATGTACACATTTCTCACACGGAAACACACACACACTGTCTAGTCTTGCCTCTGCCAGTGTTCAGGTCTGGAAAGTGGCGTTGGCTCAGTTGGAGACTCACACTTTCTACATACATTCTGAATGTACATGTCTGAATGCAAAAACAAAACACGACAAAACCTAAAAACACACAGACTGAGCCGAGAAATGTGCTTACACTTGAGTACACAAATTTGATAGTATTGTTCTAGTCCTATATCAATTCTTCCGAAAGCAGTGATGCAAAGGTCTTGCGTCACTGGAGTTTTTTTTAGCTTTCTTTCCATTCACTAGTGGATTGTTAAGAAATTGCAGAGGGTGAACAACATCGTGCATCTTCCCCACTCACTTGGCTGCTCATAAGAAATTAAATCGAATCCTGGCAAGTAAAATATACATTTTCATATACAGCATGATTTCTATTAATTTTAGGAAATCCCCACATTGCAACTTGAAAGGGGTTATTGGTGTGTTAATGCATAATAAATCTATATTTAAGAATATAGGAGAGCTGAAATCCAATTTGTGTCTGGGCTCTCCACAGATCCACAGTTTTATCCCTATACACGCCTGGCTGGAGGAGTAATCGGCTTTGTGTAATAAAATGATGATGATGACTTTATCTGACATTTGTAAAAGGAGGAGTCCCAGATTTCTGTAGGTCTGTATTATCAGACTATCCACTGAATTAATCCTCAGACTCGGAGAGAGAGAGCAAAAATGTTGGTCTTGGGAGTAAACATAGGGGTTATATTGAGTTGCAGGAGGGGTGTGTTTGCCGAGGGCTGGGTGTTTGCATGTGTGTGTGTGTGCGTGCGCGTGCACGATCACATGCTCTCGCCATGTGCGCTAAGATTCTTACCCTTACCTTCCTCACCTGGCGCGGTGGAGGAGGATGATTACGATCCGAGAGGTCAGAGCTTTATCTCCATGGCGATCCCCACAGGAACATGGATACAAGAAATACACTCTTAATACCACTCCTGCACCTGCGATAGACCTGCTGTAGAGAGAGGGAGAGAGGGAGGGGAGGCAGGGAGGGATGGGGGTGAGAAAGACAACAAACAAACAGAGCTGGAGACAGCTACTTGTACCCTGAGATGTAACCCGCTACTTGTTTGCGACACAGGCAGAGAATTGTCCCGCGAAGCCATGTTTTCAGATAACTCTTGGCTGATTCAACTTAATGCTCTGAGGAACACACATCATAGCCCTCCGCTTCAGTGGCAGCAAAACACATCAAATCTCAGCGCTTGACACGCATTCACTTTTGCCCCAAATCCGCCTTTTTCTATACTGGATTGTATCGGTTTTCTCCGGCACTTCAACAAGGGCCAGATTCAATTAATGTGGCTGTGCGTTAAGTGGGCCCTCAGGGGTTAAGGCCTGTCACATCGGATGGATCTGTTTGCATGGAACGCTAGGAGGATCCCACACTCCACTAATCTTGAGGAGAGAGATTCCTCAGAGCCCCATCTCAGGCTTCCCCTCACAAGCCTATATGGCTCGGAGGAATTTGATCTTAGAACCTTCAAGTCTCATATAAGTAGATCTCAGAACCTCCATTTTCCCATCGGGCTTGAAACCCAGAACCCGCTCTTACTTTGTGAGTTAGAATTACATATCCTTATTCTCTTTAGCTGCAGTTTCAGAGGGGCAGAGGAACTCAAGACAGATGGCTTTCAGTGATTTCTGATGGATGTTGCATACATGTTTGCAATTCTGAGCAGTATTCAATATTTACAGATCAAGTGTGGTAATATCTAAAATAATATGACAGACTGACAGGCTGTGTTTATAGTTTAAGTGACGTAGCGTGTGCCGCCTCTGTTGTAGATGAAATGGAGTGGGGCATAGCATCTAGCGAAAGCAGCAAATGTTATCATCTAAAACCAGACTAATTGATGAGTGCATGTCAGCAGGTTTTCCCAGGGACGACTTGTGTGTGAACCCTGGTATGACACGCCAATCTCTGCTTTCTCTGCTTTCAAAACAACGCCGGCAGCAGCAGCCGTCTGAATGAAAAGCCTGTCACACGGCTAGCCAGAGACGCCGGTGAAATATCAAGGGGCAGACACTGTAGCGCTTGGAGAGGAGAGCACAGCCATCTTGGAGGGAGAATAACAGTTGTTTCCACCTGCTGCACTGTGTATACATTTCCCGGTAATGAATTGTTTACAGGTGTGGGATGTGGGAATGAGAATGCACCTAGACTCACTCTCTGTCACTGTCGTTCTTCCTCCCTCTTTGTCTCACTCACACACACACATGCATCTACATACACACACATGCAAAAAGACACGTGGATGTGCAGGATATACACACACACTCATACATACGTACACTTTTCAAGCACTGAATGGAGCTGCAGAGAGAAAGACAGATACATAGCCGCTACAGCAGGGATCAGCAACCGGCGGCCCGTGGGCCAGTAGAGGTCCAGGGAAAAATAAATTCCGGCCCGCCAGTAGTTTCCAGTTATTGTAGCGCCACACAATCTATCTACATAAAAAAATAATAATAATAATTTCTCAAAAAATATATAGTAAGATGTATATTCACTCAAAAATATTCTCTAAACAGAATTTTGGTAACCAACTCCTCCTTCATCCCGTTCGGTTCATTCCTGTCCTTCACAAGCGAGTCGGTGCTGAGCGCTGGAACCAGCTAGCCTTCAGAACCGCCCCCGCCCCGCGTTTCCACCAGTTTTTCAGTATTTTCTTTTTTCTTTTTTCTTTTAAAATTAAAAAGCATGTGTAGCGGACTCGCTACAACCGGGGCCGCGACAAACAGAAACGGACGCTTTTCGGCGGCGTCTCTCCCAG
>CABFOQ010053580.1:0-10135 GCA_900660455.1 Gephyroberyx darwinii
GGCTAGCTAGAGGCCGAACTCTCTGGCCCTGGGAGTTCGGTAACGCTGGCTTGCGGGCCAGTTAGCCTAGCTGATCAGTCAGTTTAACTAGGTCACCCTCAGTGCAGCCTAGCTAGGAGGCCAGCTCTGCAGCTGGTAACGTCGGTGTGCCGTGACCGGCTAGCTAGAGGCCAAATTCGCCTGACCCGGCATTTTGGTAACGCTGGTGTGCCGAGCCAGCTAGCTTAGTCGGTAGTTCAGTCTAATTAGGTCACCTTCACCATCAGTGTCAGCGTTAGTTAGGAGGCCAGCTTGCCTACTGGCAGCTGGTTTCGCCGGTCCACTGCGCCAGCTATCTAGAGACCATTCTCGCCTTCTTCGGTGAGTCTGGTAGCGCCGGCCCGCTGCGGCCAACTAGCTTAGTTAGTCAGTTCAGGGCATTCAGCTCCCTTTCCTCCCTGCCTCCATCTCGAATTGGCAAGCAATTATTTTGGGGGTTCTCCTGTCTCCTTCCTGTCCCCGGGAGCTTCACCCTATTGCTGGATACCACCTGGAGTCTACGCCAAACTTCTGCTTATGCACATTTCTCTTGCTGTCAATAAATGTTCATAATTGCAAACCTAGCCTCTCATGATTGAACTAACTTTCTGCTGTTTGCTTTTTCCCCAGGTACAGTATCTGGTTATGAATAGTGAAAACTGAACCCCCGAATATGCAGTGTGGGTTTCCCCAGCTAAGGCCTTGTAATACAGTGGTTTTACAGTGGGGTCTGACTGTTGGAGGGTAGCAATATTGTGTGGTATTCCCATTCAACACTCAACAGTTCAGCATTAACAGGTGCAACCACAGAGGCAGGAGAACCAGCATATTTCTCAAAATATTTTGTCGGCGCATCTTTCTGGGCCCTTTGGTTCCTCCCTCACAAAGACTAGCATCAAAGTCAGGCAGAGGTTGTAAGCCAGACATTGCTTTGGCACGGGTCATCACAAAACATGAAACAGCAGTATCAGACACTGGCAAAACAGATTCATGTGACTTTTCCCCTTCCTCAGCAACTCCAGGAGCACAGGCAAATCTCTCCCCAAAAGCATGTCCACTGGCAGGTTCTCCAACACTCCCACTTTCATGATACTTCTGATCATCTACCTCAATGACAAGTTCGACCCCAGTTCAGACTTACAATTGCCACGGACACATTGAACTGGTGTCTGGCAGCTGTAGGAGCATGGCTTCTCTTAATCAACGACATTGAACTACCTGAATCTAAGAGAGCTGTAACAGGTTTACCATTAACCTTAACTGTTTGGTACAAAGACTCATCTTCAGCCTGGTTGTCATCACAGTCACAGTCATTTTTGTCAGTACAATCCCCCTCTCTGGGCACATAACACATCCCAGAAAGTTTAGCCCTTTTGAGAGGACACATTGAGGCTTTGTGCCCTGGCTGCTGGCAATGGTAACAAAAGTCTTAGGACGCACTCACACTAGGCCCGGTTGGCTTCAACCGTGCCAGAGCACGATTGCCCCTCTTCCCCACTCCCCCGCTGGCCTGTGCTCACACTGCACTTAAACGTTCCGTGCCCGGGCACGTTTACGTCATCACGATCCAACTTCTTGTGTTGAAGGAAAGCGCTTTTGCACAGCACAGTGGAGTTCATCATTTTACTTTGTGGCTTATTTGGAGTCGCTTTGGGTGCGGTGACACACAGACCTCTCACATGCTTATAGATTTATCGATCATGCAACGCAGTGATTTTCAGTTAATCGTGCTGCACGTATCAGAAGATTTTTATGGAGGCAGCTGACGTTGACGGAGGAATTTGCGGCTTTACTCCCAACTACAATTCACGTTCATTAATAAATCATCGATTTTATGGGACAGTCGCATCATTGACATGTTCGGGATCCGTGCTCCGGCACGATTAGCGATCACACTAGCCCGAATGCAAGTGAACCGTGCCGGAGCACACCTCTTCAACCGTGCCCGGGCACGGTTAAGTGAACCGTACACGGGCACGGTTCAGAGCGATCGCACTAGTCAAACGAACCGGGCTTTGGGCGTCAACCGTGCCCGGGCACGATTCAGATGGCTAGTGTGAGTGCGTCCTTAGAAACTGCTGCCTGTTCTCTGCCCTCTCTCCTTCCAAACCCAGCTTCCCCAGAGTTACCTTTCCAATCCCTGGGGATGTTTAAGTCTCTGTTACCCCGGTGGGTTGACTCTGCAGAATGTGAGGGTGCCCCCTTGCGTGCGTTGATGTACTGCAAGGCCAGCTTGGCTGCAGTGAGTCCATCCTTTGGCTTGTGTTCTCTGACCCATGTTCTGGTGTCTGGCAGAAGAACTCGCAGCAGTTGCTCCAAGATAATGGCCTCAGCAATCTCCTCCTTGGTCCTCTGCTCTGGTCGGATCCAGCGGCAGTAGAGACCCTTGAGGCGGTGATACGTCTCCTTTGGTGACTCTCCTGGTGGCAAGGTGCTGGAACGGAAGCGCTGACGGTAGGTCTCCAGCAATGCCTTCTTCAGGTCAGGGTAGTTCTTGGACTTGTTCTCATGCATGGCGGTGTACACTTTGAGCGCCATACCATTCAGCATGGGAACTAGCCGGCAGGCCCATTCCACCATTGGCCATTGCCAAGTTCTGGCCATACGCTCAAATCTTAGCAAGTAATTTTCAATGTCCTCACCCTGCTGGTAAACTGGCATCTTTGGCTCCTTCCACAGTTGTTCCACAGACGGTTGTAGGCATGAGAATGGTCAGCTGGGAGAGAGAGAGAGAGAGAGAGAGAGAAAGAGAGAGATAGATACCTTTAAAGTTAGGTCTTATCCTGGCATCATATCCAGATGTCCTCCCCATCAGTTTGTCCAGGAAGTCAGAGGGAGACATTGGGGCCTGGTGGCTCCTAGCAGCATGGTCCACCTCTTTACATTGACCCACACTGGAATAAACACAAACCAACACAGAGAAGAGACAGCGCTTACTTTCCTTGACCCACTGCTGCACAGGAAATTATCTGTTTTATGTTTTCAGTTTGGAATAAATAGAAGAAGAACTGGGTGGTTAGCATGAGCACCAATAGCCACTATGGCTGAACAGACAAAGAAGAGCTCCAAAGATGGAAACAAAATTAAAAAAACACCACAGCAATGCTAAGTGCTTCAAAACAAATACAATGCCTCAGGATCAACTCTTTACTCATGTTAAATGCCTGCTGATTGTGATACTTATTCACGCAAACTGTTACAGCTCAAATGTGGAAAAGACAGGAGTCATATTAGATAAAAATGACACTTAAATAACACTTATTTAACTGTTATATAAGTTATTAAGTTATTTCAGTAAAGGGTAAATTATGATAAGGTATGGTATGGTATTTTCATCAGTTACAATCATATAATATCTCTCTCACACAAACACACCCACACACATTAGGAACACATTATGTTAATTAATTCTTAAAGGAAAAATTCCCCTAAAGAGTGTGTTTAAATGCACATCAATACCCCAATTACTGGGAGTAATCAGGTTAAGACAATATTTCGATTACATTGTTTACATGGTTCAATGTAATGCGATTTCCCTAATAACGTGGTTTACATGGATTCATTTAATAATCAGTCTACCGCTCACCTCTCCACTGCACTAGATGTTTGTTCCTCTGCCCTGATGAAGGGAAAGATAATTTGAGTACGCAAATCTGATTAAGGCATTACATGACAATTTCAAGATTTCAAGATGTAAATATTAGTGCTTGTGTAAATGTACTCATTTATTTATTTGGGTCGCTCAGAACCTAATGAGCGACCCATTCAAAGCTTTACGTAACTCTAATTTGCAGCTCTCTTGCAGTAATATTTTTAAATCTTACTGGCAGTGAGCTATGGAAATATGTATAATACCATGCAGTGTTACATGCATGCAACATTCTGCATACAATGGAGCTCACTATTTGATTATTACATTAGTCAATTATCAGACACTTATCTAAAGCGATTTACAATAAGTGCATTCAATTGTTATCTATCTGAATTATCATCTGAATTATCTATCTGAAGATTATCTGCATCTGAACTATCAATCACTAAAAGTTACCTGAGTTATGTTTAATATTTGAAATAGAGGATAGCCTTTTTTCTAACATATGAATTTTTGTTGTCTTGTAGTAACTGATTGTGATTCACCAGCGGTTAATTGGGTGGGGTATGGGATGACAGGTATGTCTGCAGCTGACGAACCTGCTTGGCCTGGCACCATGGACATTTGATTTAGTATGAATAGTTTGCCAAAAGATGGCACACAGACGCCTCGAGCACTTTGCGTCTGCGCAAAAAGCAGTGTACACGCAAAGTGCCGAAGAAGAGTCAGCCATCTTGGATTTCATTACAATGGAAATGGAGTATACCTGTCTTTAACAAAGTATAAAAGTTTATTTGTGCATAGGAGATGGAGCGCCACCCGCCGCCCCGCAAGTAGACAAGTGAAGGATTATGGATATCTGTGATTATGGACATCTAGATCAGTGAAGTTCGACGTATTGGTTTCGTTATCGGGCTCGCTGACTTTCGTGCAGTAAAAAGTCAATGGAGCAGGACAGGAACCTATGGGAGAGGTAAACAGCCATATGATGAAAGACTCCCAAAGGGTCCTGTAATCAGGGCTAATGGCTACTGTGTATGGGTGTTGTTACATTACCACATACATACGGGACTCGCACAGAGTAATGTCTTCAGAATCAAAGACTAACGTTTGTCACTTTAAAAAAAAAGAGGATTTGAAGATGATGTATTCTTATGTATTCCTGTATTGTTTTGGTTAGGTTAAAACTTGCCTTAAAGGAATAGAGAATGTACTAAGGATTAACATGGAATCTCAGGATTTCTTGCCCAGATTCTCTGCACCTTGCACCTGCACAGGGTTGCCCTGATGCAAAATGTCATGACTTTCCATAAATCAGAGTGCTTCCATGACCTCAATGTTTTATTCCTTCGCAGTTTGTTATTGTTTCAACTCAGAATAGTGTGTAAGCAGTTGTGTGTGTAGTGTGGTTTCCAAGTACAACTACAACCAACTACAGTTGGTCTTGCTGTGGAGAAAAACAGCTGAAAACCATAATCTAATGCAATGAATGTGTGGACAAAAAATTGGAAAATACATTCTGGTATATTCCTGTAAGTGACCCATTTGTAAAATTCCCTGATATTCCCTAACCTCCCCAGAAAAGTTTCAAATTCCCTGTCTGGCTGCCAGGCATATAGAAGGTAGAAATGGTGCACAGCTTTGAGTTAGACACAAGCAAGTCTATTCTCAATGCCATTGTCCATAATTTTTGTGGACAGTTCTCTCTCTGCTCTATCACCCCGATCACACTGATGCCATTGCATGCTGCTGCATGGAGCCCTGAAGCTTATGCATACTTATTTTATGGAAAACCTTATGGAAAAAGGTTGTAACCAAATATGCCCTCGGCAATGCAGGAAAAAATGTGGGAAATAATACATCATGATCATTTCATGATCTATTTCATGGATGATACCAACTAAAACAAGTTGCCCAGCTGCCATGACTGCTCAAATCCAGAGGATGGTGCTCTTTTATAATATAACATTTGGACAGCAAAGGCAAATGCATATAAATTATGTCGACTAAAATCCTTAACCTGCACATAAAGAATGGTTTAACTTAAGATATACAAAAAGTAAAAAATGTCAAATTGGTATGGCAAGGTATGGCACTTGCTATACTTGAGCCTGCATGCGTCCAAATTTGATCTTATAGCTCTCATCATTATAATGAAAAGCAAAGATGAAGCAACAATTGCCAGAAATTTATGTGGAAGCCATTTCTAAATAAAATGTACATCAAGGAAGTATTCAGGACCAAATAATATCTTGTCAGTTATCAGTCATTATGTGCCTGAAGGCTTCAGCTAATGAAGGATTTATCGTGATGGTCTTCATGATGCTTGTACTATACACTTCAATGATTAATACACACTTTAATGATCAATGCATTGTTTTATTGTTTTGAGATAGTTAATTAAATATTTAAACATATTAGGCACATTACTCCACACATATCTGTCTGCATATCATCCATCCACTCTATCCAGCTGCATCATTGCCATTCTTCACACCTTCATAGTCACCATCTGTCAAAGCTTTAATAAGCAAGCACCATATCTCTACTGTTGTTTCAGATGTGCTATATCCAAACACTGATAAAGGCCTGTGAAGGCTGTTCTTGTGATTCAATCTCTGCTTCTACATTGGGCATGACACATGAGATTATATTGGTCTTGTAATGAGGTCATTCATATTGATTCGATGTAGCAGAGATGACCATTTTTGGTACCGGAGATGTATACAGCTAAAGGCTTTGTGTCACAAGGCAAAACAATGCATCACAACTTGACCTACTTTTAGGGCTCCAATAGCCAGCTTTTCTGATAAGGATTTCATTTAAGGTCGTGTTTTTCCTAACTTTAGGATGATGTGTAAGAACTTTGTAATAAGCATAATAACATAGCACAGATTATGTGGGTAACATTATACCCTATTAGAAATAATCTAGAAATAGAAATAGGGTATAATGTTACTAGGGTATAATAGGGTATAATAGAAATTAGCTGAAATTAGCTGAAAACTATGACAAAAACAAAACAATGCCAGAAAGGCAAAGAAAAAGTCATTAGTTGAAAAGCTTATCCTACCTGAACACATTAGGGGGAAAGATGATCTACATGTGTAGATGTTGCTACACAGTGCATATTCTCATAACTTGTGCCATAGAACCTACCTGTCTCAGTCTGCTACTACATACAGAAATTACCTCAGATGCTTAGTTTTCACTCCACATCCCAATATTTCTTAGTTAGTTAGTAAATAGACGTCTTTACTTTTAACAGATAAAATACTGCATTTGTTTAAAAGTTGTTTTTCTTACCAAACTGGAGTTGGCTTGGAACAGCAATGCACACCTGTGTCCTATTGACCTGCTAATATTAGTTAATGCTCTCACCTCACCTCCACCTGCTGGGTCCTGGTGTTATCCTGTACATTTGCAACCAACACTGTAGCCACACAGTATCATTTTCCATTTGACAGACTAATTTATGCTACCCATAATGTTATTTTTACTTACTCTACACAATATACCGCTTGCAACCTCAAATACTTGCAAATATAGCTTTGGGCCAACACAAGCTGCCAGAATGCCTCAGTGTGCCTTGGCATAGATTTGTCAAGTGTCTGGAACTCTGGACTGGAGAGATGCCAACACCATTATTCCACAGTTCCATAATGTGGTCTTGGTTGTGCTGGTGGGAAATATCACTCGTGATCACTTTGTATTTATCAGCATGTACTTTGCCTTCTAAGACGTGGTCACAAACCATGCCAGGAAAATGCACCCCACGCCATAATAGCACTGTCAGAACCCTTCACAGTGGGAAATAAGTACATGGGCTGGTAGATTTCTTTTACGGTGCGCCACATGTGAACTCGTCCACTGGTTGAGACCAGGGTGAAGGATGACTCACCTGACCATAAGACAATTTTCACTGCTCAGTAAACCACTGCCCGTGTTCTTTGCAACACTTCACTCACATATTGTAATGAGGTTATTATGCACTGCAACCTTTTCCTTGCATCTTGCATCTGCATGGTCAAAGAGTATGCACTTCCATCTACAGTTAAACGTGCATTAAGTAATCTATGACTGCTATAGACCTCTATCGCGGCCAGTAGGAGTTGCCACAACTTTGACAGGTCTCTGGCGCAACCCCCATGCACACACCGACCCCACAACCCCTCTCACCCTTCCCATATTAATTGGAGCAGATATCCAACAGAAGCATCTACTGAAGGGGGAATATATCACAGTGCAAAATACTGTAATATTATAATTATTATTATTATTGATAATAATAATATTACTGCTGTGTCATTTGCTTTTTTGGCTTGAGAACAAAATGTCTTGTGACTCCAGTCTTTCACTTGTAGCTCTGTCCTCCATTATTGAGCAGTTGAAAAAACCTGTGGGGAATAGATGGGTGAAAGGGAGTTTGTTCCGAAAACAGAGAATGGTCTGGACAGTGAAAGCCATAAATCTCAGCAACTGGCAAAGTAATGGTTGAGTCATGGGGGTTGGTAGGGTATCAACCACTGTAAAATAGAATAGGGGCAACATGCAGGGCTACAAGCATAGGACTTTGTCTTCTATGGCATTTATGACCACTGTCTATTTTTGGATAGGCTAAAGGAATTAGGAATAGGAATTATTTATAAAAGCAGCAATGGCAATGTAAATGTCATTATTCATTGTATCTGGTTGTTCATCTTTCTGTCTGCATACAACTTGTGTGCTACCTCCTAGTCCTCAGCAACATGACAGTCTGTTGACAGAGTGAACACGACACGAACAAGTCAAAATTACTCTGCAGGCCCTTCAGGGTTCCATGTGCAGTGCTGAGTGCAAACAGCAGAAGCCTCTTTTCAGCTGACCACTCGCCCTCTCTGTAATGACTCGGTTTTTCATCAGCCTGTAGTAGTTTTCCTGCAGAGCAAGACACTCCCCTTAGTGACAGAGTAAGGAGAACATGCATCTATTACATATCTATAAAATTGTACACAAAACATTTATTTGACCATTTATTTAGCCTAGCCTAGAGCAGTTTCACAACAATTTCATGTTGCCTAGGCGGGTTTATCTCATCTGCTGTGCCTTATAATGATTTAAGGCTCCTAACTTGTCATCAATAGATCCAAAGATTACAATCACCAACTATTTCACGTGAGCACAATTTCCTGGATTTCAAAATGGTGAGGTTAGCCACAAGCCCATTCCATATGAACACCTGCCCAAGAGACGCTTAATACCACAGATATGTCGGAGGCCTGAAAAATGCCACACACAGGTTTGGTATTAAATCCCTGCTGGTTGGACTTAATTCAGCTCTGAATCACAGCTTGAGAGTATAACTGCTTTTTCTATATTGCTATACTGAAATGCTTGCATTGCTTGTATTCCTCCTTCAATTTGACCATGAACGCTTGCATTCACAGCACCTTTTTCTTCACATATCCGTTCCACACATACATGTACTCATTTCACCAGAGGGGTCAGAAAGCGCAGACAGCCAGGAGCGATGCGTCTGGACCAGTAGGGTTCACTGCCTTGCTCAATTTCAATAGTAATAGACACATCAGCTGGTGCAGGGATTGAACCAGTGAATTTAAGATTTTGGGATGGTCTCCACTAGGGTTGGGATGGTCTCTCACCAATGGCACTGTGCCATTACCAGGCTAAAAAAATCATATGAACTTGCAAAAGAAGTTGCAAAATCAATGTATGAAAGAAAAAGTAAATTTCGAGTGAATATTTTATGTTTTTACAATTACATAAAGCTAGCAAAGTAGTTTTGTATTTTAAACATGATTCAGTTTGGGAACGCCCAATAAGTATTTTTAGTAAACGTTGCCCATCGGTAGCTCATAGCTGTGTGCCAGGTCTTTACTACTCAAACAAATCAGACTTTAGTACTAGTACTGCATATAAGCTAATTTTGGGATGGAAGTGCCCTGAGATTGTGTTGTGGTTAAGACCCCTGCCTCTAAAACCACATGAACACCCGCTTGCTTGGGATTGAATCCTGCCAGAACATCCAGTCTGACCTACTAAGGGCGCACTCACACTAGGCCTGGTTGGCTTGAACCGTGCCGGAGCACGATTGCCCCCCCTCCCCACTCCCCACTCCCCACTCCCCCACTGGTCTGCGCTCACACTGCGCTTAAACGTTCCGTGCCCGGGCACGCTTACGTCATCACGATACAACTTCTTGTGTGGAAGAAAGGCGCTTTTGCACAGCACAGTGGAGTTCATAATTTTACCTTGTGAGACTTATTTGGAGTGGTTTTGGGTGCGGTGACTCACGGCTCTCTCACATACCTTATAGATTTATCGATTATGCAACACAGCGATTTTCAGTTAATCGTGCTGCACGTATAAGAAGATTTTTACGGAGGCAGCTGATGTTGACGGAGGAATTTGCGGCTTTACTCCCGACTACAATTCACATTCATCAATAAATCATCGATTTTATGGGACAGTCGCATCATTGACATGTTCGGGATCCGTGCTCCGGCACGATTAGCGATCACACTG
>CABFOQ010053584.1:0-45077 GCA_900660455.1 Gephyroberyx darwinii
ACTCAGACAAAAGTTGAACTTTTTGGAAGGTGTGTGTCCCATTACATCTGGCGTAAAAGTAACACCGCATTTCAGAAAAAGAACATCATACCAACAGTAAAATATGGTGGTGGTAGTGTGATGGTCTGGGGCTGTTTTGCTGCTTCAGGACCTGGAAGACTTGCTGTGATAAATGGAACCATGAATTCTGCTGTCTACCAAAAAATCCTGAAGGAGAATGTCCGGCCATCTGTTCGTGACCTCAAGCTGAAGCGAACTTGAGTTCTGCAGCAGGACAATGATCCAAAACACACCAGCAAGTCCACCTCTGAATGGCTGAAGAAAAACAAAATAAAGACTTTGGAGTGGCCTAGTCAAAGTCCTGACCTGAATCCTATTGAGATGCTGTGGCATGACCTTAAAAAGGCGGTTCATGCTCGAAAACCCTCCAATGTGGCTGAATTACAACAATTCTGCAAAGATGAGTGGGCCAAAATTCCTCCACAGCGCTGTAAAAGACTCATTGCAAGTTGTCACAAACGCTTGATTGCAGTTGTTGCTGCTAAGGGTGGCCCAACCAGTTATTCGGTTTAGGGGGCAATCACTCTTTCACACAGGGCCATGTAGGTTTGGATTTTGTTTTCCCTTAATAATAAAAACCTTCATTTAAAAACTGCATTTTGTGTTATCTTTGACTAATATTTAAATTTGTTTGATGATCTGAAACATTTAAGTGTGACAAACATGCAAAAAAACAAATCAGTAAGGGGGCAAACACTTTTTCACACCACTGTATATGGCATGCCTTTCAAGAATTAAGCATTTAAACGTATGCTTGTATTAAAGTAATATATTTTTTGCATTTCATATTCCATGTGTAAAACACACACACACACAGTACCACACCATGTTCCATCATAATTGGCCTGTCATGTTTCTCTAATGAACACTACAGTCTCTTCATTTGACCTTGACCTCCCTATATAGTGTTGTTGGTTTATTGGTGAGGCCACAGCAGCAAAATGTTTCCAATAGTCACAAAAAAAAGCCTGTATTTGACGAGGGGATTGGCAGAAACAACACTAACTCTGGATTAATAATGCTAAAATACTGTAGGACAGATATCTGGTAGTACTGGCTGTATTCCTATGACCAACAAGCCAATTTCCTCAAAAGTCAGTGTAGTCTTTTAAGTATTGTGTCAGGCCTTGCGGTATGAGCTTGCTATACACTCTGTGTTCTTGCAATTGAGTTGTAAAGTATATTTTCAGGATAAACACCTGAAGAAAGTATCTGAAATGAGCCAGCAGATGGCATGCTACCCAGTTAAAGCCCCTACCTTAGCACTATGCCGCTGTTTCTTGTTTATGGCAGGAGAGGCTGGCTGGCCGGGGCTTGGCACACCACTGGAGGCAGCTGATCCAGTACCCGAGTGGAGGAGGGCTGAGCGCTCCAGTGCAGAGAGGACCCCTATCCCCCCAGGCCCAACACCTGTCCCAGACACACCAGGAGGCTGCTGCTGGGACACTTTCTGCAGCTCTGCAGCCAACTGCTTAGGATCCACACCAGGGGAGCGCTGGCCACCTGGCCACCAAGACATACACGTATGGTAATGCACATAGCGCATACACATAATAGGTATGCAGATGCATGCATGCAATTGTGCATGCACAGATACACTCACACACACAGGTGTATACATATCCACAAATCTAGGTACATACCAGCCTTAAGCTGGACATGGTGCTCCAGGGCTTGTGGGTGCTCAGGGTCAGACAGCATATTAAGGTCGCTGTTTGGATTCACAGAGGAATTTGAAACATGGCATATCAACCAGTGTATCTAAACAGTAATCAAGATCACAGAGTGAAAACCCATTTATTGGATGAAGGGGTGTGTAATAAGTAGGAGGGAAAGGAGGCACGAGAGGAGGTGTACAGGGAGGTGTGCAGAGTCACCATATTGCTACTAAGCATGTAGGAGGTTCAACGTGATAGAGGGATGAATGATGACAGTTGTGACTCACAGTCTCACACAGAGCTCCGCCTCGGCACATGGCTGGCCCATAATGCACTGCACTTCTTCATAAGTCTTTCCCATCAGGGGGATTCCATTCCACTCTAACACCTGCATTCCTGTGGCGAGAGAAGAGCAAGCAGGCAGAGAGACAAAAGGGAGTTATCAATTCCCAGACAATATGGTATAGATTGTGGGATTCTGGGCAAACATATGTTACCTCTCTCTACGTATCAAATATACGTGCATTGTACAGCAGAAGTAATGCTTCAAAATGCAATGCATTTTACTTAGTGCATATTAATTGTCCGTTTTATTACTTGTTTTTTCTCTGTTAGCACTTTTCTTTTCATTAAAAGTGTGGTACAAATAAAATGTATTATTATTTTTATTATTATTATAATTACCCAGTGGAAAAAAACATAAATGCAGCTTGATTTTCCATTTTGTGTTTGGCTTTGAAGTTGCACCATTGCAGCATTACACAGAAAACTGTTTCGAAGGTTCGGGCGTTGCAGACATTCTCATCTGTTTTGTTCACACAGAGATTGGCATGCCAGAGGTAAAAGCAGTGAGAGAAAATAAGAAATGTGGAAGTACACAGCAAACTCAAACTACAATCCCAGCGGCTTCACTTACACAAATGAAACCTGGTCTTCATATTAGACTTTTGCTTACGAAGCTCGCCAGCTGCTGTGACAACAAAGGCATGCATTAATATCTTTATATCCCCCTGCATGAGCTATAACTCATTTAGACTTTCCCTTTGCTCTCTCTGTGTTCTCCTTATCTACCCCCTCTTTATTTATCTTTGCACCTGAGGGCATGTTCCATTGCAGCTCTCTTGCGGTGGAACATAAACATAACATTTACATAGTTACGACTCAGCATACCCTATAAAGTAAATACAGCCAGCCTGACCACTGCTCCTATTCCTTTATTACAACTAATCTGGTTTTATATGTAAATTGACTGTTGTTGATCTGTCCCGCTCCTCCCTCTTGTGACAGCAAAGTCATAGCTGTCTCTAGTGATAGAGTCACCCACGAGTCTGGACAGAGTCAATTTTACCCTCAGAAATATTCACAAACTGTGGGGATTACCATAAATATCTGGGGTTCTCTCTATTTAAACTCAGCAAATAAAGCCTTGAAAATCTATCATTTGAAAATAGTAATAATCTACAGTGCAAATTGTTTTGGGGTTCAAGTTTGAAACAAATTATTGTATCTGTATTTCTGATATTTCTGTGTGTGTGTGTGTGTCTGTGTGTATTTGTGTGTCTTTAAGGATGCTAAATAAAGTCTAATGACTAATGCTGGCCCAGTGCTGTGAAGGGCTGGGGAGAGTCAACAGGCTTGTTTGGTGTGGGGATGTGATGTGTCTGGGAATGAGACGTGACAGACCACAACACAGAAGGCTATAGCAGCCTTTCACATCTCCATCTGGAATTCAATGATTCATGCAGGGATTTTCACAGAAGGCTTAAAGTATCTTAAAGATTTCTGCCTAAACCATTAATCCGACTCCCTCCTCGGCATTGACATTGAGAGGTATATCTCTCGCAAAGCAAAATCAATAGAATACACCTCTCGCAACTTTATTTAACCCAACAGATTGAAATCCATACAGTGTATTCAGCAGATGTTCTTAAAGGGAACAATGGGGATGTTTAGGTTATTCTTGTTGGTCCAAATATCATTTACCATTTTTCTTTCCAGAGATTCAAAAGAAACCAGAAAGTACCACCACCTTTTCTCATCCTTCTCTTACCCTCTACGACTTTTCCTGTTTGTTCTGCAACACCACCAGGGATAACCTTGGCAATGTAGGCTCCAATCTCTCCCCGGCTCCCTGGAATCTCCTTCCCCCCTACCAAACGGATCCCAAGACCGTTCCCTGAGGGAAAAAAAAAAACACACAAACCCTCATCAGCAAAACAAAGACAGAACCCTTCTGCATGTGTTGTTTGTGTCTGCCACCATTGCCTTATTTGTATACCTGACACACTGGTGTCCTTCAGGTCTCTCTGAAGTTTGATGCGGGTGTGAGGGAAGGCATAAGGGACCAGCTTCATCTGAGAAAGAGTTCAGAGAATGTAGAGCATGACTCTTGCTGTGATATCAACATTTCAACCAATATCACAGAAAGAACAGTGTGAGGTTAGATTGTGTCAGCTTGGACCTCACCTGTCTCCTGTCCAGCATGTGTCCACTCTGCGGGCGTCCTTCTCTTGGCTTATCAAACCAGTCTGTGTCCTCTCTCCTCAGGTGGTAGGCTATGCAAGGTGAGATAGTGGTTAGATCTTTTGCACACAAGAACACACAGATATCCTGATAGCTTGATTAATCTCTGCTTTAACTACGGTAATGATTATGGTGCTTGGCTGGAGCATTGACCAATCTGGCTATCAGGCTTTGATGGAGTCACAATTTCAAATATGAATCACAGTGCAGCATACATCCATCCCTCCTTTCTCTCAGGAAGATCCCTGATCTGTCCTGACTGGATAGGTGAAAGCAAAGTATAAACTCTGTTCCATCCTATCCATAACTGCTGTGACATCAAATGACCACAGCAAACACTAAATGAAGGATGAATGCAAGAGAATTTTAATTAGTTTGGCATGCTTTTGATGTCATGCAGTGCTCCCTGTCCCGAGTGTGCAAGAGCTTTTTTAGTTCACCTTCATACACAGGTTAGGTAAGGGAGTTGCCATATAAGAAACATTATTGTTAAAAGAAGATCCAGAATTGTCTCATTTGGGGTGGAATGGGGAGGAGTAATATCACAGAATGTAACTGGGACATAATTTCAGTGTGCTACTTAAATTCCCTCACGCAGCTCCTCATACACTACACATCTAATACCTTTCAGAGATGACATCCAATATCTGAAAGCTATTGGATGTCATATGCCAAAGTTTTAAAATTATGATTAAAAGCTTACCACACTTTTAACATCTGTAGAGAGAAAATACCCAAAGCCATACTAACAATTCAGGATGGTGGGAAAAAACATTTGTGGGCCTAATATAGAAATGTGAGTCATCACTCTGGTGTGCAATACTATAGATTGTCACTAAGGATAGAATGTGCTCAGCAATGCCAAGTGTCTCTTTGTGTAATCTAATTTCACTGGCACTGTGACTGAATGCATCCATTATCATGTTGGGCAATGCCTGATGGCCAATTAAGTTGAAGGTAAATGTTGCCCATTAATCACATATCAGATTACATATACCCTCAAATCCTAACTCTAGGCTTATTAGAATGAACATTCTGACCTGGAATCAGTGGACAGGGGCAACATCGACCATTAGAATTCCATAGAAATTGCAAGAAAAGACCTCAACGTGTATGCACTGTACAGCAATTCAGACATATCATTTTTGTGGTAACACTTATGCATGGTTGCACAATATGCACATATGATAACCTGTGATCTTTGCAATAGTGCATGAACATGAATATTGGAAATGGGTCTGATATGTTTACAGAACCACTGTGAAGTGGAGTCATTCCAGAATGATGTATACCTGGAGTCACTATATGACACATACAGTATATCTGGTACCATCAATATGGGGTTCATTCCAGAATGGATCTGATATGTTAGCTACTAGAGACCTACTGTATGGCATGTATTGTGTGCAGTACCATCGAGATGTGGGCCATTCCATAATGAGTTTGGTATGTTTACAAAACCAACCAGAGATGTGGATCATTCAGAACCATGATGCGTGGAGTGGAGGCATACAGTTTCTATGTAGCTACATGGGAGCTGGGATGGTGTCTCACCTTCTATATTCCAGTTTGGGCCTCCAGCTGTGATACAAAGTTACATGTATGCTTTTTCAGAAATATGTTCAACACATGATCATTATTCTAACAGACTACACGATCTGTGCTAAAGCTAGATTGGTATTGTGAATATACTTA
The DNA here is from genome assembly GCA_900660455.1 of Gephyroberyx darwinii. Classification (NCBI taxonomy): domain Eukaryota; kingdom Metazoa; phylum Chordata; class Actinopteri; order Trachichthyiformes; family Trachichthyidae; genus Gephyroberyx; species Gephyroberyx darwinii. The sequence goes on from CABFOQ010053584.1 coordinate 5,937, forward strand.
AGCACATGCATTTAAATCAGTAGTCAGTGTAAGATGCATGCTTTGTGGTTAGAAATTAGTGGAAGTCTGACATCATAAGTCTGACAGTTTACATTTCTAAAGAGACATTTTGAAAAATTATGAAAAATATAAAAAAAAAAATACAGATTATCAATCAAAGCCAATTGTCAGCTAATGTCAATATAAGGCCGAGTCGTAGTACCATAAGAGTAAAGTTGTTTTTTCAACTGAACTAGTAAGATACTCTACCGTGTCTGATACTTTCATGAAAGATTCTGGCATCATCTCTGTTCAAAGCCAGCATGGAGTCACTTAGTGCTGTAATCAAGGCAGATGGACACTCTTATGAGGGGTCGGGACAAATATCATTTTCTTATCAGGATTATAACCATACTGATCCCTCATAAATGATCCGGAAAAAAGCTAAAAAGTATATCTAGGTATATTTGTTATGCATTGTATTAATTATCATCTGATCATCAATGTGGATGACAGCAAAACCTCTTGTGCTTCTGTGCTTAATGAGGCAACATAGTAGTGTTTTGCCAGAGAGATCACTTGTCCTTTCATATCGTATTGTTTGTCATACCTGTGTCTATGCAAGAAATCTAGTATTACCAATCGTAAGAAAAGTGAACTAACAAAAGGTATATTGATATCTACAGATATGGATTTCTTCCGGACACAAGTGTCAATACATCAGTACAGATTTTGAGTTCTTTGCATGGTATACCCTGAACCTAATGGAACAGTATCCCAGTATCACACACTTAACACCCCAGGAAAGAGATGGAGAGAGTACATGTCAATCTTTGCTGTCAATCACATGGGGACATAGACATCTCACATGGCAGAAGGCATCCACAGCAACAACCAACAGGCAGAAAGCATTCACTTTATTGAAATGGAAACTGAAAACATATTGCACAACATGCGTGGATGCAAAATCAAAGATAGATATAGAAAATGGAAGATAGAAATGAAGACATAGAACATAGCACAACTGAGAGACAATAACAGTGCTAAATGTAAATCCGAAATTCATGGTACAGTATAATCCCTAAAGCTATTATAGTATACAACTGCACAATAATCATTGAGAGAAAACATCATTACATTGCAATATAGATTGAAGTGTAAACTCCTGAAGACTACTTGTGTATCAGATAATGACTAGCCAGGAGTTAGAGAGAAGCAGCTCTTCAAACTGAATGCCTTGACTGCATCTGCAGAACACTTAAATTAAGCAAACCCAGACACCATGATTCAGCACTATTCCTTTAAAAATGGCTGCTGCCAGTGAGCTGTTGTCCACAATAGCTGTGAGGGTGCCTTAGAAAAGTAAATATGTCGTTCTGAGGCAATGACCTACTTCTCACAAGGGAAGACACTATTTTGCTGTGCTGAGTGGTGGCGGAGAGGTGGAGAACAGAAACTGGAAGTCCCTAGACACTCCTTGCCAGACCATCATGTAGCGAAGAGCCCTTTACTATAGCCCTTTACTATCTACAGTTAAGACGACTTTTCGATTGTCTAGACAGCACCAATGAAACCTTTTAAAACCTGCATATTCTGAAGTGATTTTATTTATTTTATTGTGTTTATGAGGCACTTGTTTAGAAATATGATTAATATTACATTGTGCTTTTCTAACTATTATTTTGTCTATTGACAGAAACCTCTGTCTAGTAATACGCATTTGAGGGGTTGTTCATAAAACTGTTCATAAAACTATTTGAATCTGTTGTATCTGTAAAATTAACTGTTAAAAAATTACCAGGTCAGTTTTTTTTTTATTTGGGTTTTTGTGGCACCACCACCCACATAATTTGCTTGTTCAGAAGCAATTCATAAAACCACAGTTGTTCTAGTCAGACTATATATTTCAGATTGGTAATTCACATTTATTAATAGGAAAACACTGTACTGTGTTAGGCTCAGACCATAACCCTGCCGTGTAACTCTGTGAGTTTTATGAATAACCACTCATGTCTTTTCCAAACAATTTCGCATTATGTGCCACTACCTCCTCTCTATAGTTCTGCTGGGGAGAATTCTGTCTCTCCCTGTCATTACAGTGCCATATCTAGTATGCAGTCCATTGAACTTACAAACAGGTGTGGATAATCAGGTTGGGTGTTAAATATATAATGCATAATTAACATGTAGATTGTCATTGGCCATCACCTGGACTATCACTGAAAATGAGGCAGCAGTAATGTGGTGGACAAAAATGTATTTAGTCCAAGCTGCAGATTTTACACACCACCAGATCTGGATGTATTATTATTATTTAGTTATTATTAATTATTATTATTATTTTTTATTATTATTTTTTTACTTTTGTGTATACGCTGCTTGCCCAAACTTGGCATCTATTGCACACCCAACTGTCCTGGTAGGGGGATCCCTCTCTGAGTAGCCTCCCGAGGTTTCTTCCAATTTTTCCCTAAAAGGTTTTTTTGGGAGTTTTTCCTTGTCCTCTGTGAGGGTCTAAGGCTGGGGGATGTCGTGTACTAACCATTTACTGTTTCACATGTTGGGCACTGTGAAGCCCTTAGAGAATGTAACAGTGATTAATGGCTATACAAATACATGTGATTTGATTGGATTTGATCAATCAGAAAGTCAAAATATAGTAAAAGAATGAAAGAAAAAAGAGAAGCATGCTAATAACCACAAAAAACATGGATATAATCGATTGGTGCATACATAAACTCAGGACAGGAGTATTATGTATCGGTGAGCAAGGCATGGAAAGAAAAGGAATAGCATGCAAACATCTAATGTGACATACAGTGAGGAAGGAAAATAGATAGGGAGTGGAGTAATCAAAAACCAACAACAATTATCTGGAGTACTGATGATTGATGCAAAGAGTCAATAATACGAACACTCAGCATTAACATGCAGGACAAGCAGGTCCAGAGAGTCAAATTGGGGCAACTGTCTCAGGCTCCATTTACCTTCACTGTCAGACATGGCTCCCTGCAAATCGTCCATGATGAAGGCAATGTCTCGGTCATAGCCACGTGTCCGAGATTCCTCCCTCATATGTTGCTGTACCTCTGGCAGGGAATGGCTAGACCCAAACTGGTCCCTGGAGTCGGCAGAGATGGGAGGGAGAGGTCCGGCTGAGGCTCTAGCCATGCCCATAGGCTGCCCCACTGGGCTCAGAGGGCTCTCCTCCTCAGAGTTCTGTGCCACAATGGAGATTCGGCCCCGGCTCTGGCTAATGGGCAGACTGGTGGGCTTTGCTCTAGCCACCCCAGGAGCAAATGCTGCATCCAAGACCTCTCCCTCTGTCTTCAGTCTAAGGGAGGAGCTGGACAGGTCTCGTTTGATGGACAGATCTAAGCCATAGACAGAAGAAGGGCGGGAGGAGGGGCGTGATGAGGGCCGGGAGCGGGTGCCGCTGGGGTAGGTGCCATCATCCTGGACAGAGGACCTGATAGTGGATCCCAGACCCAGGGACTGGCCCAGATTGAGTGAACCAGCCAGGTTGGCCCCCAGGGAGGAGCCCAGGTATTTTTGCTGCTCAGATAAGTTCTTTCTAAGCCCAAAGGTGATCTCATCCTGAAGCAGCCTGGCCCTAGCGGCCAGATTGGTCACAGAGGAGGCTCCAGAGCCCATGTAGCTTCCAAAGTCAGGCTCCAGATCCCTGCTCTCCTGGATTGGGGAGAACTTAGTGATTGACTTAGGGTCAATAAGGGCCTTTTTGTTCTTCACCTGTTTCTGGTAAAGCACAGCTGCGGGGAGTTGCTTTGCGGCCTGCTTTTCAAGGGTCAGCCTGCCAATGCTGTATTTTTCACCTTTGGGAAAGTGACGAAAGCTGGTGTCACTGGGGAGGTATTGGGGCAAGCCCAGGCCTGTAAGGTGTTCCAGCCCCTCAGTTCCCCGTCTGAACTCTTGCTTGATCTGCTGCTTAAGTAGCTTAAGCTCATAGGGCTCCTCCATGGTGTCATCCTCTCCTTTACCATAACCCTGTAGCCGAGACGAGCCCAAGAATTCTGCCACCTAAGACAGAAAAATAAATTGCTATAAACCAATAACTATTTTCAACAATAAGGATAACAAACACCGTTTTTGTGCATTACACATAATTCAACAATGTGCAATAGATGAGCATCTATTGCACACACACAACACTATATATAATATAGAAGTTAAAAAACATTAAATTCTGCAGACACTATTTACCTCTGCTGTGCGTCTGACCTCTGCTGCCCGAAGTAGTCTATCTGCCTTGGACAAATCCTTATCAGGCAGGTTGAATCCAGATCCCAGGCCTGTGGTGCCCAACCCTGTGGAGCCCTTGGTAAGCTCCCCTATGTCCTCTATCAGCACATAGTTCCTGGCATTGTGGTGGTCAATATCAGCATAGAAAGATTCAGCAGAGATGCTAGACATGGGACTAGAGGCCATGCTCCTCTCCTCTATCCCCAGCCTCAGGTCTAAGTTACTATACTTGCCCCCCAGGTGGGCCGCCCCATAGCCACTTTCTGTGGAGGTTGGCACAATGAGCAGAGGCTGGTTGCGTATGACTTCATAGTTGGTGGTAATCTTAGGCTCCAGGTCAGAGAGTGTGGTCTGTCGCTGCTTCCCCTGTTGCAAGAGCAGAGCATGTTGGTAACTGCTAGGTTGAGCCTGGGCATGGGAGAGGGAGAGGGTAGGAACATTTTGGTAAGGAGACACCTGTTGGTGGTAGAGGGACTGCTGCTGGTAGAGGTTCTGCTGGGTGAAGTGACTAGTGGTTTGGGTCTGGGGGACATACTGGGCATAGTGGGAGTAGGGACTGGTTAGCGTGTTGTACTGGGAGTCAGCCTCTGTCTGTGGGGGGATGAATTGGTCAAACTCAGACTGGGGAGCTGTCCGCGGTCTCTCCAGACCATCACCCCTGGCCTCTCTAATGTTGCTGACCTCACTGTCAGACATGTAGTCTCTCTCCTCAGCCACCCCCTGGAGATAGGCCCTCTCTCGCTTCTCTCTCTCTTTCAGCAAGGCCTCCTTACGCCGGTTGATACCCATCTCCAAGTACCTACAGTAATGAGGAAAAAGGGTGAATATCTTTTTACAATTTAAATATTAATTATTCTATTAACATAACAACCAAAGAGGCAAATGATGGTCCGGGTGATCACACAGTAGTACCTTTTACTATGTGTGAATGTGGAGGGGTCTCACTGAGTGATGTCGAGGCAGCCATTTAGCCCATAAGCTATCAGAGTGGAGAGGTGAGATGTGAATCATGCAAATAAATTAAGAATAATGATTGTTTGACAGGGAAGGATTCAAAGACATGGATTCAAATCCATTTACGATCCATTCACTTAACCCTTGCATTACTGGTTAATGAATTGATGTCAAGAGGTCTGAATAAAAGTTTGAGCCTGTATCCTATATTCAGTGTATTCTAACTGCATTCAACTGCATTCTTACCGCAGCTTGGCGTCAATCTCCTTCTCCTCTTCATCCAGTTCAGCCTGTTTCTTGCGGAGCTTAGAGGACTCTCTCTCAACTAGATCTAGCTCCTTGTCAATGTCCTGCAGGATCTTGGCCCGGGCCATTGTTGTATTGCGGGCAAGACGCCGGCGAGCAGAATTGGTGCTGTAGCCCGACCGGCTAACCAGATAGTCTTCTTCAGGAGGGGGGTCTGGCAGAGTCCGCTTTACTTTCTTACCCATACCAGAGGGAGAGCCTCGGTCCTAAAACATTGTACATGAACACAGAACATAGTAAATTAGTCATTAGGTGGATATTAAATATGCTTAAAATTAAACAAAATGGAATTTTCAGAAGATTTCATGATCACATTTTGGAATAATGAACATTTAAAATCATTTAAAATTATTCTGAAACAGTCATGAACACACAACATGATAGTTCTATCTTATTTTGCAGGTTATGTTATGACTTACAGAGTAGCTGTCTGCATAGTGTCCACCCATCCTGTCTTCGGTGGTAGGACTGAGGGATTTGGGGTCAGATAGAGATTTTTGACCAGCCTTCAGCATCCGAGGGCTAGACGAAAACCTGGTTGGGTCAGCAGTCAGCATCCTCTGGCCTCCCATTGACTTCTCAGGGGACAGGGGGGAGACTGGGGAGTAGATAACTTTAGATTTAGAGGGGGCATCTGCTGTCAGATGTGTGCTATAGCACACCTCAATGGGTGTGTGCCTCCTGTCTGAGTCTGTCTGACAGCTCAGGCTGCCTCCTCTCTGGGAGTTCTCTGGGGCTGAGATGTGCTTGACAATTTCCACCTTGGTGTCCATCTGGACACTGGGCCGTTTGATAGTGCCAGAATGGTCAGTCTGGACAGAAATCTCCGCCACGGTCTGGATGGCAATGCTAGAGACCTTGGAGCCATGTTTCCCATCGCTGCTATGTTTTCGAGAGCGGCGTCGAGCCCGTGTGGGCGCATCCCACTCATCCTGGTCTTCATCATCAGTCTGAGCACAGCTATCAACATTTCTTTTGTTCCTCTTTCTCCTCCCTACATACTGCATGTCTGCTGAGTCTTCATCATCAGTCTGCACCCCACTATCAATTATCTTCTTTCCTGTGTCCTGATCAGCCTGGTTAGACCCAACTGGGAGCTTTTTAGCCAGCTGAAGCTGGTACTGACCTTCCTCTATCTGTGTCCCAGTGGACGGAATTGTAGACTCATCTTTGACAGGCCAGTACTGGCCACTGTCCCCTACCCCTGCATACTTGGCATCAAGGAGGTTCCCTGTGGTGCCTGCGTTACCATAGTGTTCATCTAGCTGCCGTTGGAGTTGTAGTTGGAGCTGTTGAATCTGCTCCAGCTGCTCTTTCTGCTGGGCATAGGTCTCCTGCTGAGCCACCATGTGGGCATGGTGCTCCTCCTCTTGCTGAAGGAGGAGCTGGTGTTTGAGTGCCTGTAGCTCCTCAAGTTCCCTTTGGACCATCAGCTGCTCCTGTTCACGGTAACGCTGGATTTCCTGCCTCTCCCACTCTAACTCTTCAGCCAGACATAGCTGCTTAAGCTTCTCCAGTTCCAGGAACTCCCTCTCCATGTGGTACTGGGCCATCTTTGTGTTGTCCAGGCCAGGGAATATAGGGGAGGAGGCTAAAGCATCCAGAGAGGCGGCGATTGCTTCCAGGGTGGTGTCTGAGTACATGTCAGGGTAGCCTGTTATTATGTCAGCCAAAGCTGTGGGTAGGAGCTCCTTGGGCAGTCCTGAGTCGAGAGGAATGATCTGAGGGTCTGTAGAGGGAATGAAGCCATATGGGTATGGCAATGGCTGGTTCTGGACCATTGTTGTAGGTGGTAAGGTGGTGCTAAAGATTGAGCCTGGCTGAGTGGTAATAGCATAAGTGGATGGGACTGGGGCTGCTACAGAGGAGTACACTATTCCATCTGAAGTTCTTAGAACGCTATTTACACCAAATCCAGCAGCAGGGACCTGGGAGTATGGAGCAGTGGTCATCCCAGAGTGGGCTCCAGCAGCTTTGCCAGTGTAGTCTAGACCTATACCTGCCATAATGAGTCCAAAAATATAGGTTTAGTTGATAAAATATATTAGAATATGAAAATATATATAAAAGTACTTCACTTTGGATTTGAAAAAAAAACCCCATTATACATGCATATCTTCAGTAATTTTGGCTAGCATGATGCAAAACCAAAATATTGAGGGAGAACACGCAGGCACACACATGCATCTGTTTGAAAACAAAAGAGAGAAGGAAAAATAAGCACAAATTAATATTGAACTATGAAAACATGCAAATTAATAAATAAAGTAAATCATATTTTGAAACAAATTGCGATACTGAGGAGGACTGAAGCTGTCCATGGATAATGATTCAACTTAGGGATAAAAAAATATTGCTGAAATTCAAATAGAACAGGTACTTTGTAATACAAAAGACCATAAAACAAGCACAGAGCATGACAACCTAAAGACCCTATAAGCATGCAGCAATTCATCCATACTCACCAGCAGAAAGGTTGGCAGCAGTGAGGTCTATAGCTCCATCTAAAGATCTGTTGAGATAGTCATAGCCATTCTTGGGCTCATAGGGGAACAGCCCTGCCTCTGCCAGGTTGGTCTCAGACATGGAGGCTTTGACACCATTCATGCCTTTGATACCATACACTCCAGCATTATCATATTGGTAGTGGTCATCTCTATAGCCAAAGCGGTTGTCAGGCTGGGTGGTGACCGGAGGTTGTGTTCTGCAGCTTCCTGTGAATGGTAGCTTATAGATGACATCACAGCAGACACTCCTCCTCCCAGCTGTCAGATCGACTGGGGTCCCATCATCCTCCACCATAGTGGTCACCACTCCTGGGCTGGTGCCAGACAGAGCTACCAAGGCTCTCATTGGTCTGTAGTTGGACAGATCCATGGCACCCGTGGCTTCTAGTGACAGATTGGGACCTCCGTTGGTGATGGCTGCTGGGGCCAAAGTCATTGCCTGCTTGCCTCCTGGGGAGGCAAGACCTCCAAAAGAAAGATTCATGGGTATGTCTTGAGCTGTGGATGCCACATAACTGACTGTGACAGGGGAGTTCACAGGCCTGTATACAATCTGTGCCAGAGGTTCGAATGGTTTGTATGTGGTGAGAGCCAGAGGCAATGAGGTAACATGGCCCTGCAGATCTAGAGGTTTCTCTGCTGGAGTGGTGTTGTATGAGGCAATGGTGGCTGTGCAGGTGACTATTGTAATGCTGTCATTGACAACGGACAGTGTGGTAGCAGGGGTGATCTCTGCACTAAGGTTCACTATCTCAGGCTGCACTGCTGTGATTTGTCGCCCACTAGAGTCACTGGAAAAAGACTGTCGACATGACTCAGGGGGTGTTAGGTCCATGCCTTGGTCAGTCATCTTTACACTGACATTCATGGTACGTAAATCAATAACATCACTGGGGTAGATTATCTTCCCATTCTGTTTTGGTAGGGGTTGGACTTTTGCAATGTCTGGTTGTATAGTCATTGCTACACTGGGTGCAGGGACCTGTGGTAGCCTTTCATGGACAACAGACACAGTGGTCCTCTGGACCTCAGTGGTTACCACCTGAGTGACCAGGCTGGGCAGGCTCTCAGGAGGCTGACCCGAGGTGGAGATGGAAGAGGAGTACATGTGACTCATACTGGAGACTACCTTCTCTGGTCCACGAATCTCCTGGCTCTCGATGGACTCCTGCTGAATTTTGGTGAAGGTGACTGGAGCCACAGGTACAGGCTGTGGAATGTCCGTGGCAGTGGGTATAGAGCTTCTCCTAGTGTAAGCCTCAGTGGTTATAATCTCCAGAGGGGTATCATATTCTGCTGAGTAAGTTAATACCTGTGGTTGTTGTACTGCTGAAGAAACAGATCCTCTCCTGTAGGGGACATGGGCAACATGCGCATCTATAGGAATCTCCTTTTCAGCTGGCATGTTCACTACCACTGCCACTGGGAATGGCTGTTGTATGGTTATGGATTCCCTCCTGGTGGTAGCAAAGGCTTCAGATGTAACCACTTGTTTGGGTGATTCATACTCAGAAGGATAGGTAAATATCTCACCAGTGGTGTAAGGTGGCTGTGCTATGGAAGAAATAGATGTTCTTCTCCTAGTAGTGGTGGCCTCACTTGTAATAACCCCAACTGGCATCTCATAATGTGGTGGGAAAGCCATCACACTAGCCACTGCCTGAAGCTGCATCACTTCTGATGGTATTGAAGCTCTTCTCACAAGAGCCTCCATTGTTGTAACCTCTGTGGGTGTCTCACGTTCAGGCTGCATTGCAGTGACCTCCACTGGAGACGTTGATTGTGGAATGACTGAGGGTGTAGGTGCTCCATAGAACTGTGGGGTGTAAGTAACAGTAGGTATTTTTGGCTGCACTGGCATTTGTGTGACTTCAGCAACTGTAGGTGTTTGTATTATCTGAGCAACTGCAGTTACTGGTATCATCTTAGCCACTTCAGATATTGGGATAACTTCAGCAACTACAGGTGGAAGATGAGGTACTGTTGGTACTGCTGGTACTGCTATTCCAACAACAGCCTCAGTTGTAATAACTTCTGTAGGTATTTCATACTTTGTCGGGGGAGTGACCACTTTAGCTGCATTAAGTGGTTGCTGGATAGGTGGCTGCTGTATCACTGCTGTATCATTCAAAGCTGGTAGTGGCTGAACAGCTTGTGGTACTATTGTTATGTCAACAACAATGTCAGTGTTGTTGACCCCTGTCACATCCTGCTCTGCAGATAGGGTCACCATTTCAGCTACTTGGAGTGGCTGTTGCACAGGAATTTGCTGAAGCACTATTGGTATTGGTGGACTTATACTAACTACCTCAGTGGTAATAACTTCAGTAGACATATCATGTTCTGTTTGTAGCATTATTACTTCAGTTCCAGACTGTGGAGGCTGGACAGTTATGGGGAATGAAGCTGTCCTATCTTGAGGAGCTGGTACTTTTGGAGGTACCTCAGGCTCTAGTGGTAAGGTAACAACTTCTGACACAGGCTGTGGCTGTACAATTTCAGTTGGTATTGGGGCGTGAGGAAATTGTGCTTCAGCTGAAACCTCTGGCGGCATTGTTATGACCTCTGACACTACTTGTGGTTTCTGGTGAACAAATGGTATAGATGGTTTTATAGTTGTGACTTGGACAGCAAGTGGCTGAATAGGAACCTCTGTCTCTGGAGGCATTGTGATGACTTCAGACACTGATGGAGGTGATTGGGCCGCTGGAGGTACATATGGTTTCTTGATCGGAGGAGGTACGCTATATTGTTGAATGGGTGCCTCCTGAACTAATGAAACTGCCATGATGTCTGCCACAGATACTGGTGGGTGCACTACTGAAGGCATGGAATCTCTCCTTGCTCTGGCTGTCTCAGAGCATGTCACTTGCTCTACTGCTCCAGTCAGAGCTACGGCTCTTGGGGGTGGATGCCTTACAGTGGGGACTGATGCTCTACAAATTGTAGTCTGGGCTGAAAATGCCTCAGTAGGTGTTTTCTGCTCTGAAGGTGTGGTCCGTACTCCTGACACCTTTGTGGATGGGATGGAGTCTCTTCTGATGGGTGCCTGGACTGTTATACCCTCTGTTGGTGAGCCAGGCTCAGATGGCAGGGTTATCACCACATAGGTTTGCAAACATTTAGCATGTCTAGGAGACAGAGGAGACTTGGGAGATGTTGCACTGAGCTTGGACTCCACAGGTCGGGTCAGACTCAGTGACAGAGCATTTGGAGGTTCCCTAGTCCTGGGCAGTGTTGCAGCTTTGGGAGCCACAGAAGGAGGAGGTGGTTTGACACTCTCTCCTGGTTTGTGGCTGAAAACCAGTCCAGCTGGAATCGATACAGGCTTAGGTGGTATGGGTGGAGGAGGCTTGATGGCTTGACAATGGCCAATTGTTGCAAAAGGAGCTTGTGCTACTGTTGCTATATCAACTGACACAGCAGTGGGAACTAATGATGAGATAGAAACGGGTGTCTTTGGATAAATAGCTTGCTTGGGTAAAGTGGTGGGTGGAGGTGGAGGTGTATCTGCTACAGGTATTTCTACTGTGTCTCCAACTCTTGTCACCACCATGGGTTTAGGAGGAAGTGGTGGCACTGAAGCTACACCTGGCAGAGCTGACACCATAGTGGATACTGAGGCTGTATCTATGCTAGATACACCATAAACGGCAGTGGGAAAGGGGGGAACAACCACAGGATCTGCAGCTATTTGACTGTCTTGTGTCAAAGGAGCAGTGGTACCCACTGTCACTGCCTTAGCTACCTCATGTGTAGTTTGGCCAAGCACAGATATGTTTTCCACAGTGGGCACTATAATGACTACATGCCCGTGTCTAGTTGGGGTTTCCACTTGATGTACAGTAGCACTATCAGGTTGCATATCCTCCATTCTTGGCTGTATATCCACAACTACAGACTGCATTGGCTGACAAGCCACTGTAGTATCCATAGCTATGGTAGTGGTCAAAGTAGGGGAGACATGTTGGACAGCCCTGACAGGTGAGGGCTCTGTTTTACTCTCAGACAGTGAAACTGAAGTGGATCGAGGTGGAGGTGGAGGTGGGACTTTCTTTTTGACCACTGTAGTTGATCCTGAAGCTGGTGGTGGCACTTGGGCTGGTTGAGGAGCTCGGACCACCACTGGATTCAGGGATGGGACAGCTGATTGAACAGGGACTGAGTGTACCACTGTGGCCTGGGCTTGAGCTGGGGTAGTTTCCAGAGCAGAGACTGGTAGTGGGGCCTGTGCTGAAATAGGAGATATAGTTGAAACCAGGTCAGACATTTGGACTATGACTGGACCAGGGGAAGAGACAGGGGTGACAGAAGCAACAACAACTTGGGCTGGAGTTGGAGCTGAGACTGGAGTTGGATGTGCAATTGATGGTGCAACAGTTTTAGCTGTGACTGGTATCGTAGGTTGAGCTGAGACTACAACAGGTGCTGGGCATGGTGTTGAGACCTGCATAGCAGCTGGAACCTCAGAAGGCATCTGAGGTGGAGATGAAACCAAGTCTGGTATTTTAACCACAATAGGTACAGAGGCGGATGTCTGGACTAGGGCTGGAGTTGGGGCTCCAGGTGTCTCAGGTGTCTCAGCTTTAACTGGAACCAGTGCAACTGTTTGAGATTTGGTTGGATCCGACAACACATCTGGTATCATAACAACAACTGTGGCTGTAGGGACAGAGACTGAACCCTGAAGAGGAGGAATAGCGGCAATTGATGGTGGAGAGATGTCAGCTGGTGGCTGAGTTACAACTGAAGTTGGTGGTGTTGGTGTAGACAGTGGGGTTGAGTCTGACGAAAGAGGTGTTTGAGCCTGAAATGAAGAGGAAGATGTAGCATTGGAGACTAAACTGGAATCTGGAGTTGCTGGTGAAGTGGGAGGGGATAGTGGTGATACTGGGGGAGGTGTAGTGGTTAATTCCGGGGCTGAAATTGGTGTTGGAATAGGCTTAGGTTCTGGAACCTCACACACCATACTGATAGGCTCCATATCATAAGTTTCAGACAATGGTGGGCTAATGGTGGGTTCCTCTTTAGTCTCAGACTCATCACTGGGAGTAATGTCAGAGGAAATACCAACACCATATTCCTCTGCAAGACTGTCATCCTCTTCCTCTCCAGATGAACACTGAGTAATCTTGAGGTCTGGTATGGGGAACAGGGCCCTTCTGAGGGAAGGATCCTGAGGAACCATTGGCCTAACAAAACCTATAGATCCACTTAAAGTACTGTGAATAAGTGCCACCTCGGGTCGTTTAGGAGGTTCAGAGGGCCGTGGTGGAGCTGGCCGTTTCTTTTTCTTCACTGGCACTTCACTGGAAGTTTCAGTGCCTGGTATAGACTTATCAATTTCTGCAGTGAGGGATGCCTCTTCCATAGGTATTGTCACCACACAGGTCTCAATGATTGAGGGTGGCACAGTGACTGAAGCCCCTAATGGTGAAGATTCCATGGCAGTCTGGGCCTGTTGAAACTCTTGCTCTATCATCATCAGTTCTCGTTTCTTCTGCATCATCTCCTGATAAACCTCCTCTGGAGACCTGAGTTTCTTCACTGATTCAGAGACAGTGTCAATACTAGGTTCCACCTGTTGAGCTTCACTTTGCTTAAGTTCAGTCTCTTCAACTAAAGACTCATAAAGATAGTCTTCTATTGCCATTCCCCCATACAGTGGCTCAATATCAGGAGGACTCTCCCCTGGAATAGCTTTAGTCTTCTGAATAATCTCCTCATATGCTTCATCTGCACTCTTTAATGGTTTTACCACAGTATGCTTCTCTTCAAACTGATCTGAAGGAGAGTAGGGTATCACTGTTGGTGAAGGCTTACTTCCCCTCTGTACAGCTCGCCTAGACTCTGATTCTGATTCTATACTAGCAGAGTACTCAGAGCCAGATGTTGTATTGAATTCCATCACCTTGGCCTGTCTCAGCTCCTCTGTAGGGGATGCATCCTCAATTGGAGACAGGTTACTTGGTGAGGGAAGTGGCGGTCTTCTCTGAGCCTTAAGTTTATCCTTGTCTCTTCTAGACTTCTTGGAGCTCCTCTTTTCTAGCTGGTCCCAATCTTTCAATGTTTCCTGTTCTCCCAGGACCTCCACTTCCTCCCTCATCTTCTCCTCCTCAGAGGAGTCTTCAATGGTGGGGAGAGGCTGTCCTGGCTGCCTGTGCTTAGCTTTGCGATGTTGTTTGTCACTGGCTTTCTTGTGACTGGGGCTACTGTCACTGTCCTCCTCCAGAGATGAGGCTGATGTGGGTGAAGACCCTGGTGTGAAGCTAGATGCCTGAACACTAGATGACCCCTTTGAAAGAGATTCAGTGATGCTCTCTACCTCTTCATCACTGCTTTGTCTCCCTCTAATGGCTGGAATAGCTTTCTTGAAAATAGTGGTGGTCACAGTTTCAGGAGCATGTTGATTGGTTGTAACATCTGTCTTTGGGAGGAATTTTGTTGTGTCTGGGCTGTCTTTATTATCTGTGCTACCTTTTCTAGACAGTGACTTGACTGTCACTGAAGCATTATCCAGCTCAGCCTCATTGATAGCTTCCTCATATGTCACTTTCTTCTCTTTCTTGTCTTCTGAGAGAGACATTTCTTCTTCACCACCCATACCCTTGATCTGCCTGCGGATGAACTCTTCATCCTCCATAGAGTCGGCACTTTCAGTTTTGATGTCCTCACTACTAGATGAGATAGTGCTCACCTTCAGCCTCCTCCTCTGGATCTGAGGTGAGGGTGAGGGTGTGAGCTCACTTTCACTGCTCTCTTCCATTGCTTGGAAACTCAGGCGTCTCCTCTCAGCTTTAGCTTTCTCAGTCACTGGCATAGATGAATCTGTTGTTGTATCCTTCATAGAATTATCACTGACCATCTGGACATCTTTCAAATCTTGTATTATGGGTAAAATCTGGGGTTGATCATCATCATTGTTCTCTTCTGCCTTGGCTTTAGCCTCAAGCTCTGTCACACAAACAACTGTGTTCTCCAGTTTGATTGGTTGACTGGCTGTGACCTGGCCAGTAGGGAGGGATGCCTTCCTCACATCCATAGGCTCCTTTCTGGTTTTATGTTGTTCCTAAAAAAGCATTGAAAACAAAGCAACAGTAAACATGTTGTCCCCCACATATGATGCAGACCCCAAATGGCCAAATCAGAAACAATCTTGTTTTGTGATTGTAATGCTGTGTTCTCCTCATGTTCTGTTATTGAAATAATGTTTGATGCACAACCTCTTTAAAGTACACTATCTTTCAATAACAGGACACCTACTGTCAGAGCATATTTAGACAATAGGCTATTTACATAAAGGCTGCTTGCCAAAGAGAAGAAAAACAAATGCCCATTAATCTTTTCTCAGAGAACTATTTGTTTTTTTGTTTGTGGAAATTGTACTTCACTCTTTGAACTTTGCTAATGGACAGCCATTTCACCTTCTGTCAGGAGAATGGTTATGATCGGATAACGTTTTGCTAATCAAATATTTTTTCTTGGCATTCCCAAACCAAATAATTTGCACCCATGAACTCTCTTTTTCACAAAAGGATTCACACCAATTGCATTTTGGGCATTTTGATTGCTTGCTAGAGAGAGTAGAACACATACATTGTAACTAAACTTTGAATTAGGCTATGCTTAAACAAGTTGAATACTTGAGCCATTGGGAAACACATAGTGGGTAAGCTAATGTAGCCAAAACAATAATTTGGAATGAAAAAGCTAATGATGTATTTTTTTAAATTTTCAAGTCAATGATACAGCTTACCCGATGGTTTCTAATCAGTATAGTGAATGTATAGTCAATAGACAAGCAACAATGGAAGAGTGAGAATTGACTGTATCTAATTATTTTCTTGTATAAAGTTATAATGTTATAATATAATGTTATATAATGTATAATGTATAATATGCAATAATCCAAAGTTACTAGTCTAATAGAGATGAGCCATTCTTACTTTTATGATGATTTCCGTATTGATTATTGGTTGTGGCTCTGGAGATAAGGTGACTTCAACAACTTTTTCAATCAACAGAGCAGCCACTTCTTTGTCATCAGCTGCTGTGACCGGTTGTTGGACTGGCTCTAGTTCCACCAGTGGTTGTGATTCCTGTGGCTTTGGTTGCATCTCTACTGGCTTCTGTAGTGGATTTGTTGACTCATAAGGCTGTACCTCTTTAACAAGCCTCTCTGGGGCAGAGAATTCTGCTGTAGGCTGAGAAGGCTCTGGAGCGACTCCAGCAGTAGTAACTTCTCCAGTGATAGGGGGAGTGGTTGTAACCATGGCCTCAGTCACAGGGACAGGGACAGGGACAGGGACAGAGTCAGGGACAGAGGCAGCTGCAGCTACACCCGCTTCGGCTTTGGGTTCAGGTTTGCTTTTGGAAACCTCTGTCAGAGGCAGCTCCATTTTCACTGCCTCTTTCTCATCTTCCACCATCATAGACTTGGGGACACCTGTCTTCGGGCCTTCAACCTTTGGCATCTCTGTTTTCTTTTGCACAGGGGCCATGGGGGGTGTGTTGGGCTCTGCTGTAGCTGCTGTTGAAGACTGGAGCTTTGCGTTGACAGGTGCTGCCTTTGCTTTTGTGTGTGGGAGTGTGGGCTCTGCCTTCGTAGGCATAGTTGTGGGCTCTGCTTTTGTGGGCACAGGCATGGGCTCTGCCTTTATGGGCACAGGTGTGGGCTCTGCCGTTGTGGGTCCAGGTGTGGGCTGGGTCTCTGGCTTGGCAGGTATGGTTGAAGGCTGGGACATTTTTCCTGAATCTCCCAGCTGTCCCAACAAAGCCCTCTGAGTCTGGCAGTTCAGACAAAGCCATTCCTTCTGTAATCACAAAAACATAAAGCTGGGTAGGAAACACCCTATACAAAGAAGAATACATGAACATCTTAAAATTAAAGGTATGGAGGTGAAACTAACACCCTAAACTTATTTATATATTGAGGCAGTGAGGCATTGCAGTGTGTTGTAGTGAACAATAGCGCACTTGCAATTTTCAAGAGAGGCCACCTAAGAGCATCATTCACTGGTTATAGACAAAAAAACGTATAGTACAGTACAATTCTGTCTGTTATGTAGATTAATACCATAGCATTCAAAGTGACACACATTTCATCTTTGCCCAGCGTTACCCTTATATGGCAATCCACTGATCCAAAACATTTTCAATGGAATTCTGTGATCTCTAACAATAACATGCAACCAATATTAAGCTACTTATGACACTTGCGAGGTAGCAAAGAAAAAATGCTTACCTTTCAAAAGAGCTAATCACATTTTATAAGCAATGTTATTACTATTAATACTTAATCCTTTGTAGAAACATTTCTTATCACATCTAACCTAAAACGCTATCTGTCAATAGATAAAGCAGGCTGCCTGTAGCATCTTAGCAGACCAAATCACAGCAATGCGCCTGCCTCTGCAGAGCCAGGGAGAGGAGTTCTGATACACAGGGCAAAGGCGGAGATTGCATCGCACACATTTCCTGTTTATTAAACACCACTATGGTTTGATTGCTGTACATGTGAGATATGGGGATGTACACACTTTTAGACATTTGCTCATGGAACCAAATGGGCCCTTTGTGCATACTGAATTATATTCATGCATGTTATATACAGAATAAGTATCTGGTTGTGTCACTGCACATGCATACATACACAAACACCACTTTTTTCTTTGAGATTACTGGTTCAGAATCCAATGACGTAAATTAATAATATTTCATGGGCACATGTGCTGACTAGAGCTTTAGTGATGTAACCTACCCTCTGTCATATCCTGGCTTAGACCTGCAGTTACAATCCAGCTGTGCTGGGGATCTCGTCTGTGTTCCCAGAAACAAGTCTTAAATATCTACACTGCCATGACCTGTTGTGAGAATACTCCTGAACAGGAAGACAAGGCCAAAGGAACATCTGAGCATCTTTGGTCAAAACTGGTAAAAACACCAAAGGTGACTTGCAATGTGTCTATTTCTCTCCTACTTGAGATTATATTGTCCTTTTTAACCTTTAGCAGGCAATTTCATCACCAAGAGATGGTGCTGACTGAGAGATAAATATTTCAGTAAGCACAACAAAGCATCTCAGCATAAGGCCACCACAAACATAATATAATGATTTGACAGAGGTAATTATGATCGCAACAGATCCATGAAGTGCTTTTGTGAGACTGAAAATATAAATGCTCTCACTCTGTCCTGAGACTGTGGGCAGCAGCAACATCACAAGACGGTAGCATAATTGGCTGTGTAAAAGGCTTTCAACACTGAAGTATATTCAAAGAAAACACAATTATAGCCAATTAAAAACACTGTACACAGCTTCTGATGAATAGATAAATCACATGAGCATGTCAGACAAAACTGATACTGATGTATCCAACTGGTATGATTTTATTAAGTTATAGCATTTTTGTTGTGCTTGGTTCAGTCAATAATCTGTTAATCCTATTTTTCCTAACATTGCACATGATGCTCACAATGGTGTAGACCATTGACTCATGCAAGCCTTCATTTCATGTGATTCCAACCAAGCGCTGCTTCACTGAGCTTGATGAAGTCTTTGGAGTTGGAAAAACACTGGGCTATATCAGCACACATAAAAGCTCTATCTTATTGAAGGTCAATTTCTCTTCTCATTCAACCCTGCTATGGATGATTGAAACCTAATACACTTTCACACTTCACATTCAAGTTCATCTAAATAACAGCATAACTCATAAACCTACAGCTCAGATAGAGTTGATTATCAATCAAGGTTCATCTCTAGACTAAGACTTGAAATAGATAAAACTGTCAGCTCCAATATCCTGCCTTAAACATCTGTCAGAGGCAAAGCTGGTATTCCTGCAGGATGTAATCACAGTTAACAAGAAAATTGCTCCTGTCTCATACATATGCTAATCAGCAAAGTTGTGTCACCACCGAGGCCAATCAGGTGATTAATTGGTAATCAGAAACTCCAACACTTCCTGATTTTGAGCCTTATAGAGCCAGCACAATGGCCTTACCGAGGCAGCTCACATGCACTGATGCCATCTCTAAAATAAAAGAAAATAAATGTAATGATACCCTTTATATTGCCATTTCAGATGAGAAGTTTTTTCAAAATCTCTATCTATCTAGCCTTTATTGTTGAAAGTTGATACATTCATAACCTTACAATGAAATAATATTAATTGAGAAAACAAATGATCAAACACTTGTTTCTTTCATAATAGGTACCAGTGTAATAGGATGTGAAATTTTCCTAATTTCTTGAAAGACACTGTCATGTAAATAACAATATTATAAATACAGTAGGTTCTCACTTGCTGTGCAATATTGTGTGGCTATACTTTTCCAATTACCTTACCATATCAAGTTATTCTGTAACAGCAGGCCATCAAACAACTACTATATGTGTATCTATAGAAGGAAGATGTACTCTGTTCACAATTATGGCAAAAGCCTTGATGGGGTTAATAAATAATGTGTACTCTCTCACACTGTCTGTTCTAAACTTGCATCTGCTAACGTATTTCTCCTGCTAATATAAAATATGACTGCAAAAACAAAAAGGCCCAATTTCATAACATTGCCTTACAGCCCCAGCCTCTGCCTCCCAGCCACTAGATCTTGGAGCCATGCATCAGAGCCCCAAGGTCTGGAAAGTGGCCATCATCCCTTTGTCTAATTAAATCTGTTTTATGAGTAGAGAGCAGGAGCCCCAAGCAGAGAGCTGTGGGAGAGACTGTTCAACATGATTAGCCTTTGAGCTGGATTACCAGACCTTCACATTGACAGCAGATAGGAAGTTGCGCTGCTGACACACAGGGATGCTGCATAAGGCTGGATCTGCTGAGCTATTTACAACATTGCCCAGTTCACTTTATTCACAGCCCAGAGACACAACCAAAGACACTCTATATTCCAAGCAACAGATCAGGAAAAGACCCTATTCACGTCAGGCCATCAATCACTTTAAATCGATGCACTTTTATTTTAAATTATTATAGTTTTATTTATATTTATATTAAAACAATGCCTTTTATTTGTATCTTATGTACATATATACGGGGCATTCCATAGTGAATCACTGGATAAATGACTGGTGGAATCAATCTTGTTCAGCCATAACATTAGCATTAGTGATACAGGTGTACTGTTTAATAAAGAAGACACTGTAAATCAAATGTGAAATTCAAGTGCCCGAACATCCATCATGCTGCTCTTAACAGAATGGGCCTGTCACTTTTACAGTTCCACAATAATGAAGTAATTCCACTACTTTGTGTTGCATTATTTGTACAAGCCCACATATTGTTGCAAGACACTAGTCACTGGACATCCCAATGGTCTTCAAATTTACGTTTTATAACATATTGAAATCTGAATTGATAGGATGGCCTTTGGGCTGTAAACTACATTAGTATTTCAGAGGCTGTCATCAGAGCTTTCCTTTTGTTGATACTGGAACTGGTAAGTTTTGTATTGATTTTCTGGCAGATGCCTTTGGCAACAGCTGTAGCTGGCTAATATACTTGGCTTTCAGCAGCCCCCACAGAGCAGAACTCCTCATAAATCAGGCCCCATGATAATAGAGAATGTTGACCCACTAATCTGTAATAAGCAGAGTGCTTCATTCTAAAGACAAGGGACTGCACCCCCTGCTCTCTGCAATCGGACAAATGGTGCATCAGCAAACTTTCCTTTGAAGGCAGGGGGAAAAAAGGGGGAGGAGTGGGGGAGTAGAAGGAGTGCGGTGGGTTTGTCATAAACAGAAAGCAAAGGTCCGAGGAAATGTGACACATTTGGAGGTGTATTAACAAGGCCAGATCTCATACGGGAGATCCCATTTCCTCTCCTCCGACTGACAGTCAAACCAACCATCAAAATAGAAACTGGAATCACTTTCTCATTTTCAAGGGATTGTTGCAGCTTGAGGGATAAGTGTCATAACCCGTCAAATGTCACAAATGTCAAACATCATCTTTCCTGTAAATAACATTCCGGGAGTATTACGCTAATCTATTCTGAGAGAGAACTGAAAGTGGCAATAAATAAACATATTAGACCGATTTCTTCTGTCACACTGAGATAAAGGTTATTTTCTAAGGCAGCATCAGAACCAGTGCATTAGTCAAGTCAATATCAACTCAGCTAGCCTTATACTAGTACCGTCTTGCCCGCAAGACTGTGGAATGAGAGTAGGGATGCAGCAGGTAGGGTGTACTTGGTCTCAGTGTGACTATTTTTAACACTGTCTCTAAGTGCACCACGGGGTATCTCCTCTTTACCATGGTGCCAACAGTCTGCGGCTGGCTGGCCTACAGCGGAGCACATTTCCACCTTTACATAGGCCTGGCCTCGGTGAGGAATATGGAGGAGATTGGGACTAACTGAATGATAACAAACACGGTGGTGATATTGCTTATTGCTGGGCCTGTGGGTCAGAGATTACATGCTGTGTGATGAATCAATTTCTTACAGAAGCTGTGTAATTCATTTGTCGGGGTTTCAAGGGTATTTAAAGGATAATCACTATAGCTTTCCTGGCAAGTAGAGTAGCAGCATAGCCCCTTTACTGTATCTCATAATAAGCAAATCTTTCAAGCCAAAATGTGAGGTGAACATTTTCAACCAAATTAAGACTGCTGACTTGTTTCTACAGAACAAATAAAACAATCTGAAATCTATTCCAGATGAGAGATACAGTCAGCAACATTCAGAAGGCCTGTCTTAATACCATCTTACCACCCAGGAACTGTCATTCATACTGCTTACTCTGTCATACACAGCTTTGCCTGGCAAAGCATGAAGCACGTGTGCCCTAGATATCAGACAACAGTCACTCCCAGGCTTTTGATAACATCAGCTGGAGCAGAACAAGAGAGAGGGGAAATGGATATACTTGCTTCTGGCACTCATTCCCCCTAAAGTGGCCTCCCCTTCTCTCTCTTCTAACTCTACCAGTCCATTTCAAATTCTGGAAGGCATTCCTACCTTCCTTGTCAATATAAAAATAAAAATTTTGATGATGGATAATTGGCAGGCATAGTCCCTTTAGAAAACAGTTCATAGCACAACAATGACTATGGCAGCTCATCCCATTCGCTGTCTGCGTTATGGCCAAGCTATTTGTACAGCAGCAATCGTCCATTCTTGTCCCTCCCTCGATCCAACCCGTACCCTTAGGCTTTCTGCTCTGTGCTCACCATAAAAGATGCGAGGAGTGTCAATTACATAAGGGCCTCATCACTTTCAGCAGTATTTCTCCATAATGATGTGCCAGTTTGGCTGAGCAATTTGGTAAATCTGTCTCTGACACAGCATTCGGATGCAGATTGCTGTTGTTTATTGAGACTCAACACTGAAGGCCATGTAAGGAAGAGACTCACAATGTTATCCTACTGTCATCAAATACCTTGTCTGCTGTATGAACTAGAAAGTTACCATTGCTAAAAATCTAATTAACTGTGATATTAATTCAATACGTGTAACTGTAATGGCGATAACCTTTTAAATTTTATCTGATAGACATTTTGCCCTGTTTGTGGAGATCTAAAAAAATTGTATCTCATTATAAAAGTATTAGCATCAAAGATGACCTTATTCAAAAGCCTACAGTAATATGAGTAACACTGTGGACTGACATGACGCATTACTGAATTGGTACCCGCACCGGATGATGTAAACACTAACAGCACAGTGGTGAAGTATTTTTAGTTTTATTGACTATGTAACAGTACTGAATGATTGTTGGAAAAGTATAAAAATCCCTCAACCATTGGACCGTCTCAATCTAGAGAGGACTAGGTTTGACAACACAAGGAAATGATATCGGGCTTTAACTCATAAAAATGTTCAGCTGACCCATAGGTTATCAAACGGCAAGGATAGCCAGCGTTGCATCAAACAAGAAACTGCACCTGTGGGTAAGTCAGAAAACAGGCACACGTGTACCGCTGCAAGCCACATAAAATGCATTGAAAACTGTTGAATTGCATGGAGCCACTGATCTGTGAGAGAGCAGATGGCCTGAAAAAATGTGTGCTGCTATAATGTACTGTATCGTGTTGTGTTGGACTTAATCCGGTTCACCTCTGCTTATTGGCATAACACAGGTCTCTGCCATCTCCTATCTCTCACGAGGGCTGGAGAGTCCCCAGTCTGCCACAGCAGCAGATACCATCCCACTAATGCTGTTGCACAACCCTCAATCACATTAATACATTTTCACTGCTGCCGGTCTGCAGAAGCACACCTCTCATGAGCTGTTATGTAATGTCACATTCACTCAGGCCACTACATTGGAGGGACAGCCACAATAGTCAGCCACCACATAGTCTGCAATAGAGGATGTTTTTAATTTTGTCTGAGTCCCTTCAAAGTAGGTCAACAATTCTAAAAGATTACATTGATCTAGTGCACTGACACTTCTGCTCTGAAGCACAGTCTGAAAAGCTCTTCAGGCTAGCTCATCTTCTGGTTTCATTGCAAAGAAGTGCATTCATCCATTATGCTATCACAATGAATTCTTTTTAAAAAAAAACATCAACTGAACAGTAAAATGCAATCTATTTCTACTGTACGTCAGCTACTTTACATTCCCACAGGAATACATGATTGGATAACCAAGCCCTAACTATGAATGTTGCTTTTCACACTGTAGAGTCTTCATGAAATTATGAAAGAGGTTTCACAAAACAGAGACCCTATTTGCAAACAGTTACTCCATAGCTCACAAACATAGCCTATTATTATTGGTAACTTGCTGCTTATTATTAGTCAATCGCTACTGAAAACACAACTAGTGCCTTCAGCACTAACCACCTTGTTGATCAAAGGGGGTGGGTTTTCTCTCTCTCTCTCTCTCTCTCTCTCTCTCTCTGTAAAGTAGGGATGGTTGGAAGAGAAACCTTCCACTAAGCTCCATCATCACGGCTTACGATAACTAACAATACCATGGTTCATAAACTAAACTATTAAACTATCACTCTCACCACCTGGCAAACAATTAAGACAATTAAGACAATGCATTATTGAAACATGTTAAGGAAACTAAAGTAATTAATTACTATAAACTATAGCATGACTTCATATAAATTGAAATATGTGTGGGAAAAAAACGCATCTAAACCAGAACAAATAAAATACTTTAAAATGGCCATGAAAATGACATTCATAATGAATTATTTTACTTACTGCTGAAGTATGGGGCATGGGGTTAAATCCACAAAGGTTACAGACAGTATTCTTGCATTCAGTGCAGGTGTTGTAGTTGGGAGGATCCTTGGAGCCCAAATTCAGTTCCACCTTACAGAGTGGACAGGTGGACCTGCCTGCCTTGTGAGCAGCTTGCAAGGCTGCAGCTGCCTTTGGAGGTTCCAATGGAACTTTGTCCACTTTTGCCTGTTCTGAGGCCTTGGCCTCTGGTTTCTTCTCTTCAGCTTTCTGTGCAGTATATGGCTTGATGTCCTTTGCAGGAAGCATTTTAGGAGAGGCCGGTGGTGTAGGTTTAGGAGAGAAATGGGCTGTTGTGGACATCTTACGTGGAGTTGGTGGTGTAGTTTTAGGTTCATCCTGAACAGCTGAGGTTATTAAAGTAGATGCAGAGCTGAAAATGGAGGAACCAAAACCAAACATCTTCCCAGTCGCGGATTTTGCAGTGGCAGGCTGTGTTTTAGGACCACCAAAACCAAAGAAGCCCCCTGACTCCTGTTTGACTGGCTGAGTTGGTGGTGGTACAGATTTTGCTGGAGAGGTCCCAGCTTTTGGAGGCTGCTGTGATAGTTTTCCAGCTTCCTGTTTTGCAGGACTTGCCTTCGGTTCTGGTTTTGGAGATTGTACTTGTGGGGGTTTTGCAACAGGCTTCTGCTGGCTAGGCACTTTCTGAGCTTGTCCTTGTTCATCCTTCACCACAGTACCTGAGAAAACCTGTTTGTTTTGCAGAGAACCTGGTACTGATTTGTCTAATTTTGGGGCTGCAGTTGGTGTTGGGGCTTCAGCTGTAGGGACATCCTTTTTGTCTGGAGTTGCTTGAATGACCTCCTTTTTAACTGCTGTGGATTCTATAGACTTCTCTTTTTGGGGTTGGACTAATGTTGGTGTGTCTTTCTTTTCAGGGCTAGCAGGTGTGGAAGTCTTGCTTGGGGAGGGTTGTGGTTTCATCATGGGAGGTCCTGGGGGCTCAGATACACCTAGAGCTCTCTGCATCTGGCAGTTCAGACAAAGCCACTCCTTTACCTGAAAGAATATTGCAAGGTAATGCTATGATAAGTAAAAGGAACAAGTTAAGTGTAAAATATAGTTTATCTGGTGTAGAATTCATGGCTGAAAAATAAGCAAGAAAACAACATGTTGAATATGATAAATAAGATAAATAAGAATTTATTTTACAGGATAATTATTAACCATTATCAGTGCAGATTCATTAGAAAACCTTCAATCACTTTTTTAAACCATAATTCAAACATCATGCCTCTTCATTTATCATAAATATTACCTGGTTATTAGCATTATATAATCTGTTAATTGTTAGTTATTGAGAGTCTCATCAAAGCCATGTGTGTCAGCAGCTTTTTTGGGATCCTAATTGGATGGATGATAACAAAATATTACTGAATTAAATTTTGATGACTCCCTCTATTTCACATCATTGGAAATTACCCCAGTAATGCCATGTTGACAAAGTGAGCTAAATCAAAATTAGTACAGGATTCAAGTTATTTAAACTTTGTTAACAGTATTAAAATTCAAATTATGAATTGGCTCTGCCATGCTCATCAACAGTGATGAAAAGTGTGGAAAAATATCAAAGCGAATCAATCAATAAATAATGACTGCTCCCTTACTTTTCATTCCTTAAACAAGAATGTGTGACATCAATACAATAGCAAATACCTGGGTTATAAACTGACTTACCTCTGTTACATTTAGCATTGGATTAAATCCGCACTGGTTACAGACAGTGGTCTTGCATTCAGTGCAGGTGTTGTAGTTGGGAGGATCCTTGGAGCCCAAATTCAGTTCCACCTTACAGAGTGGACAGGTGGACCTGCCTGCCTTGTGAGCAGCTTGCAAGGCTGCAGCTGCCTTTGGAGGTTCCAATGGAACTTTGTCCACTTTTGCCTGTTCTGAGGCCTTGGCCTCTGGTTTCTTCTCTTCAGCTTTCTGTGCAGTATGTGGCTTGGTGTCCTTTGCAGGAAGCATTTTAGGAGAAGCCGGTGGTGTAGGTTTAGGAGAGACATGGGCTGTTGTGGACATCTTACGTGGAGTTGGTGGTGTAGTTTTAGGTTCATCCTGAACAGCTGAGGTTATCAAAGTGGATGCAGAGCTCAATATGGAGGAACCAAAGCCAAACATCTTCCCAGTTACTGATGCTGCAGGCTTTTCAGGAACAGGCTGTGTTTTAGGACCACCAAAGCCAAAGAAGCCTCCTGACTCCTGTTTGGTAGGTTGAGCTGTTGGAAAACCAGACATAGAAGGAAAAGTCACATCTTTTGGAGGCTGTTGCTGGGTTTTCCCAGGTTGTCCTTTTTGTGTCTCCCCAGAAGACTGTTGGGGGTGACCTGACTTAATGGTCTTCTGCTGTTGAGGCTGTTGTAAAGAAGGTGTAACATCACTCAGTGTGGTAGTGGGTGGAACAGTTTTGTCAGGCAGTGAAGGGGGGACTTGTTTTGGCAGTGTTGGCAGTTCTTTTTCTTTGGCTGTGGCAGAAGGGACAAGCTCATTCTTGGGTGAGGCTGGTTTAGGGATGTCTTCCTGAGGATGAACTGATATTGGGGTCTCTTGCTTCTGTGGTGTGGCAGGCAGAACAGCCTCTTTGCTTGGTGAGGGTTGGGTTTTCATTACAGGAAGGCCTGGGGGCTCAGATGCTCCAAGTGCTCTCTGCATCTGGCAATTGAGACATAGCCATTCCTTCACCTAAAAGAAAGAAAATGGAAAAAAATATATATAATAATAAATATATATATGACTTTGATTCCTGAACTTCTATAGAATTATGATGTAGCATTCAGTTTTTCTCAGGAGACAAATAAGTGATTAGGAAAATACTTATTTTAACAATGTGTTAATGAGTTAAAAGAGCAGAGGAATATTAGAGAGAATAAAGGGGAAACCATTATACACGTAATTAACTTTTCCAAAATTTAACCCAAAAAATAAATAAAACCTGCCACTTTATGGCTAATAAATATTGTTAAAGTAAGCAAATAAATATTTAAAAATAAGTTGTCTGCTGATCAAACTGCATTGGTTATTTATTCTAAGTTAAGCAGGGTTTGATTAGTCTGATTACCTCTGCTACATTTGGCATAGGGCTAAAGCCACATTTGTTGCAGACAGTGTTCTTGCATCTGGTGCAGGTGTTATAGTTGGGAGGATCCTTGGAGCCCATGTTGAGTTCCACCTTACAGAGTGGACAGGTGGGCTGGCCTGCTTTGGGTGCACCTTGTGAGGCTGTTGCTTCCTTTGGAGGCTCTGAGGGAGCTTTGTCCACTTTGACTTGTTCTGATGGAAGAGCCTTGGGCTGCTTGGGTTGCTCTGGTTTCTTCTCCTCCTCTGGTCTCTGGTCAGCAGGTGGTTTGGATTTATTTGCAGGAGGTGGCCTCGGAGAAGCTGGGGGTGTGGACTTTGGAGAGATCTGTGCTGCTGTAGACATCTTGCGGGAGACTTGTGCTGGGGCAGACATCTTGCGAGAACCTGACGGAGAAGTGCGGGACTCCTCCTGAACAGCAGATGTTATCAAAGTCGATGCCGAGCTGAAGATGGATGAACCAAAGCCAAACATCTTCCCAGTCACTGATTCAGTAGTTTTTGAGGCAGCACGCTGAGATTTAGGACTACCAACACCAAAGAAGCCACCTGACTCCTGATTTGTTGGCTGAGCTGCAGGAGGAACAGATTTGGCAGGCGATGTCCCACCTTTTGGAGACTGTTGTAGAGGTTTGCCAAGATCCTGGTTTGGATGAGGGGTTAATTCTTGGTTTAGGGCTTGTTGGGGCTGTACTTGTGTAGGGCTTGCAGCAACCTCTTGTAGGCTATTTTTTCGCAATACAGGCTGTTTTGAGGACTGAGCATCATCGGAGGCGGTGACTAGTTGGGAAGCTGATTTCTGAGTAATTTCAGCTTTCTTTTCTTCAATAGAACCTTCCTTTTCTGATATTTCTTTATTTGCTGAGGAGCTTGGTGTGAGATCCATTTTCTTTTGGGAAGAAGATGAAGTGCCTGTGTCAACAAGTGAAGCTTGAGCAGGAGTTTCTTTATTGAGGACTGAAACCACAGCTGGCATCTCCTTGCTGAGAGGTGTGGTAGAGGTTGGAACCTCCTTGGTGAGTGGTGAACTAGTTGTGGCTTCTTTGGGCAAGGGTGAAGAAAGAGTTTGGGTCTTCTTGGGCAGAGATGAAGTAGTAGTTGGAGTCTCTTTTATGTGTGGTAAGGCAGGGGTTAAAGCCTGCTTGGTTAGGGGTGATGTTGGGGTAATATCATTATCCACTTGAGATGGGAGTATGGTTTCTTTTTTCTTTTCTGGTGAGCTTGGTGATTGACTGTCCTTTTGAATTTTGTCTGGGATGTCCTCTGCTTTTTGTGTGGAAATATTGTATTCATTTTGTTTGGCAGTATTCTCTTTTTGGGCAGCAGCAGGTGTAGACACTTTGTTTGGTGATGCCTGGGATTTCATCAAGAGAGGCTCTACTGGTTCAGATGCCATGAGAGCTCTTTCCATCTGACAGTTGAGACACAACCACTCCCTCACCTACAGGAAAAAATATTATTTTGAAAAAAATGTGTCTGCAAAATATTCAAAGGGTTGATATGATCAAAAATTATAGAAAAGGAGAAAATTATACAATATGTAACTGTATGTCAAGGTGCATTAAATCATCATGTTTTTGAGTATTGTGACATATTTTCAGTGTTAAGTTAAATGTTGGTTTTAGCAGGATAACATGGGCAAATAAATGTAAACTCTATTACTAGATGCCTGTAACTAATTTCACAGGATACTGCAAAGAAGATAAACATTATCTCCTATTTACAAAACCAGAAAAAGTTATTGAAAAAAAACAATAATATTAGATTGTCAATATTATCATCTTATTGTATTTGTGACATTCAGTTCCTAGCATAAATATGCCCTAAAACTTTACATTTTAGGTGGCTTCTTAACATTTTGATAGAATGAATAAACATGAATAGCATAGTCAGGGAACAGGGCAGGCGAGGTCTCCAAATGGCTGTGATATGGTTTTACCAAATAAGTGGTGCTCTATACTCTTTCAAAACTACAACACTCTCTGGCAACAGTATATATCTCAAAAGAGAAAATGTATTTGGATTACAACTTATAATTGCCAAAATACATTTGAAATGATGCCAGTAACTTTCACTTACCTCTACATCATGTGGCATTGGGTTAAATCCACATTGGTTGCAGACAGTGTTGTTGCATTTGGTGCAGGTGTTGTAGTTGGGAGGATCCTTGGAGCCCAAATTCAGTTCCACCTTACAGAGTGGACAGGTGGATTTGCCTGCCTTGTGAGCAGCTTGCAAGGCCGCTGCTGCTTTTGGAGGCTCTGATGGAGCTTTGTCCACTTTGGCCTGCTGGGGTTTCTCTTGTTTCTTCTCCTCTGCTTTATGGGCAGCCTTTGCAGTAGGCATTTTGGGAGATACTGGCGGTGTAGTTTTAGGCTCATCCTGAACAGCTGAGGTTATCAAAGTGGATGCAGAGCTGAAGATGGAGGAACCAAAACCAAACATCTTCCCAGTCACAGACTCTGCAGGCTTTGCAGCATCAGGCTGAGTTTTAGGACCACCAAAGCCAAATAAGCCCCCTGACTCCTGCTGCGTAGCTGGGGTGGCATTGCTCTCTGGACGCCCAGTTTGACTTGTCTGATCTGGTGGTTTCTGAGGATCTGATGTCATCCCACGCTTCTGTGGCGTTTTCTGACCAGTAGCTGAGCTGGCTGCTTTCTGACTCTCTGGCTCTTTAACAGCCTCAGCCTTGGCTGTCTGTGCTGTTTTTTCCAACTGTTTCCTCTGAGGTGAGTGTAGTGCTGAAGACTCTTTCTTTCCAAGTTCAGCTGGTTTGGGGACATCCTTCTTTTCAGGTTCAGCAGATGTCTGAGGTTTGATCAAAGGAGCCCCTTGGGGCTGAGATACCCCCAGAGCCCTCTGCATCTGGCAGGTGAGACACAGCCACTCTTTCACCTAAAAAATAATGTTCTGTTAAACATTAGGTAGCCTACTAATAATTACAGAATGTCTTATGTTTATCTGATTGTGCACTGGGAATATTTTTTTTAAATAATTTTATTCAGTAGCTGGAATTACATATGTAGTAACAGTGAGTGTGTGAGGTTTTGAATATATTTAATATTCACTGGCAGAAGAAGAATGAAGGCATGCATAATTTCAACATATTTAAGAGGCAGCAAGATATACTGTAGGTATACATATTAAAAAGTGAATGTGCCTTTACAATCTTCCAGCAAAGTTAAAACATAAAGGATGCTCTATATAGTCTTACCTCTGATTTATTTGGCATAGGGTTAAATCCACATTGGTTACAGACAGCGTTTCTGCATTCAGTGCAGGTGTTGTAGTTGGGAGGATATTTGGAGCCCATGTTAAGTTCCACCTTACAGAGTGGACAGCTTGACTGGCCTGCTTTGGGAGCAACTTGGGAGGTTTCTGCTTGCTTTAGACACTCAGATGGAGCTTTGTCCACTTCGGCCTGATCTGATGGAGGAACCTTGGCATGCTGGGGTTGCTCTGGTTTCTTCTCCTGCTGTGGTTTGTGAGCAGAAGGGGATTTGGTCAAAGGCATCTTAGGAGAGACTGGCGGTGTGGTTTTGGGCTGGTCCTGAACAGCTGATGTTACCATAGTGGATGCAGAGCTGAAGATGGAGGAACCAAAACCAAACATCTTCCCAGTCACTGACTCTGCAGGCTTTGCAGTATCAGGCTGAGTTTTAGGACCACCAAAGCCAAAGAAGCCCCCTGACTCCTGCTGTGTAGCTGCAGTGGCATTACTCTGTTTATGCACAGTTTGACTTGTCTGGTCTGATGGTTTCTGAGCACCTGATGTCCTCTGACTATCCTGTGGTATTTTCTGACCAATAGCTGAGCTGGCTTGTTTCTGACTCACTGGTACATTAGCAGCCTCAGCCTTGGCTGGCTGTGCTGCTGATGTAGACGGTTTCCTCTGAGGCGAGACTGGCTCTGAGGTTTCTTTCTTCTTTTGTTCAGCAGATGTTGGAGTGTCCTTCTTTTGAAGTTCAGCTGGTTTGGGAGAGTCTTTCACTTGGGCAGCAGGTGTAGGGCCTTTACTGGGTGATTTCATCATGGGAGGCCCTGGGGCCTCAGATGCACCTAGTGCTCTTTGCATCTGGCACTTCAGACATAGCCACTCCTTCACCTAAAATAGCAATATATTAGACACCTTGTTATTTGCTGTTAGTAATTTCAGAATTATCTCAAAACAATTAGAATTTAGAATTAGTATTTAGAGAAACTGACTGCCCAAAATGCACTATGAAGGTCAATGTTAAACAATAGTTCAAATCTTTTGCACAATTATTTTCAACTGCTTACTGCAATTGGACAGATTATTTTCCACAAACAACATTGTTTCCACAAACAATGTTTAAGAATGAATTTTCTTACCTCTGCTACATTTGGCATAGGGTTAAAGCCGCACTGGTTACAGACAGTGGTCTTGCACTCAGTACAGGTGTTGTAGTTAGGAGTATCCTTGGAGCCCATATTGAGTCTGACCTTACAGAGTGGACAAGTAGGCTGGCCAGCCTTTGGAGGCTCTGTTGGAGCTTTATCTTCTTTTGTTTGTACTGATGGAGGAGCCTTGGGCTGCTGGTGCTGCTCTGGTTTCTTCTCCTGCTCTGGTCTCTGGGCAGCAGGTGGTTTGGGCTCTTTTGCTGGAGACATTTTGGGAGAAACTGGTGGTGTAGCTTTGGGAGAGATCTTGGCTGCTGAAGATATCTTGCGGGAGCCTGGTGGCGTAGTACGTGATTCCTCCTGAACAGCAGATGTTATCAAAGTAGATGCTGAGCTAAATATTGAAGAACCAAAGCCAAACATCTTCCCAGTCGCTGACTCTGTTGTTTTTGAAGGAGCAGACTCTCTTTTAGGACTACCAAAGCCAAAGAAGCCTCCTGACTCCTGTGTAGGTGCAGGGGCATTACTCTGCTTTACTCCAGGTTGACTTGTCTGGTCTGGTGGTTTCTGAAGACCAGGTGTCCTCCGAATCTCCTGTGGTGTTTTCTGACCAGGAAGTGGCTTGGCCTGTTTTTCACTGTCTGGTTCTTTATCAGTTTTAGCCTTGGTTGGCTGTGTTGTCGGGGTAGACTGTTTCTTCTGCGGAGAACCTGGCATGGAATTATTATTCTTTTGGAGTGTGTCAGGTGTTGGAGTCTCCATCTTTAGAGGTGCATCAGGTGTTGATAATTCCTTCTTCATAGTTTCCACTTGATTTAGAGTTGTCACGTTTCGATGTGCAGCAGTTGTAGAATTTTTGTTAGCTGAAATAAAGGATTTCACAGGAGGTTCTGGAGGTTCAGATGCACTTAGAGCCCTCCGCATCTGACAGTTCAGACATAGCCATTCTGTCACCTGAAACAATAATGATGGATTAAAAGAAAATAATACCTGCTGACAACCATAGCAATGTTAAAATAAGAAATTAGTGGTGTTCGTGTTGCATGTTGGTTTATTTTTTCTGATTATATATTTTAGTCTCATTTAAAAGTAAATGTGCATATGCCTTTATGTGGAAACGTAGCCATTATTTTTGTTACACAACAAGATTTGCTTTTATTACCTCTGACACATTTGGCATTGGATTAAATCCACATTGGTTGCAGACAGTGTTCTTGCATTCAGTGCAGGTGTTGTAGTTGGGAGGATCCTTGGAGCCCAAATTGAGTACCACCTTACAGAGTGGACAAGCACACTGGCCCGCCTTGGGTTCAGCTTGGGAGGTTGCTGCTGCCTTTGCTGGCTCTGGTAGACCTTTGTCCACTTTGATCTGTAATGAAGGAGAAGCCTTGACCTTCTGGGGTTGCTCTGACTTTTCCTGCTCTGGTTTCTGGGCACCAGGTGATTTGGTCTCCTTTGGAGCAGGAACCTTGGGAGAAACTGGTGGTGTGGTTTTGGATTCATCCTGAACAGCTGAGGTTATCAAAGTGGATGCAGAGCTGAAGATGGAAGAACCAAAGCCAAACATCTTACCAGTCACTGAGTCTGCAGGCTTTGCAGCATCAGGCTGAGTTTTAGGACCACCAAAGCCAAAGAAGCCTCCTGACTCCTGCTGTGTAGCTGAGGTAACCTTACTCTGCTTATGTCTAGTTTGACTTGTTTGGACTGGTGGTTTCTGAGGACCTGATGTGCTCTGGTTACCCTGTGACATTTTCTGACCAACAGTTGGGCTGGCTTGTTTCTGGTTTCCTGCTCCTTTAGCAGCCTCAGCCTTGGCTGGCTGTGCTGTTGGTGTAGACAGTTTCCTCTGAGGGGAGCCTGGTGCAGAGGTCTCCTTATTTTGAGATCCAGCAGTTGTAGGAATGTCTTTCTTTTGAGGTTCAGCTACTTTGGGAGAGTCCTGCTTTAAGGAAGCAACAGATGTCGGGATTTTATTCGGTGAGGCCTGTGGTTTCATCATGGGAGTTCCTGGGGGCTCTGATGCTCCTAGTGCTCTCTGCATCTGACAGTTGAGACATAACCATTCCTTCTCCTAAAACAATGGAATTAGTTAATCAGTGACATATTATTTAGTGTTATCTCACCACGGCACACCATGTCATTCTCTGAAAATATATTAATTAGACTACTAAGTAACCAAATTAACAAATCAATGTGAATGTTATTATCCAGGTTTTCTGAAGTACTTAACTGTATGCATTTTTCTTACAAACTATAAAATATTTTAAAAAAAAATAAAGTCATAGATATTATTTTAAGAAGAAAATTATTTAAAATCAAAAACAAAAAGTAAGAAAGTAAAAAAAGGTACATCAGCAGTACTCTTTTTTTTCTTACCCCTGTAACATTTGGCATAGGGTTAAATCCACATTGGTTGCAGACAGTGGTTTTGCATTCGGTGCAAGTGTTGTGGTTGGGAGGATCCTTGGAGCCCAAATTCAGTTTCACCTTACAGAGTGGACAGTTGGACTGGCCTGCTTTGGGGGCAGCTTGGGAGGCTGCTGCTGTCTTTGGAGTCTCTGATGGAGCTCTGTCCACTTTGGCCTGGTCTGATGGAGGAACCTTGGCCTGCTGGGGTGGTTGTAGTTTCTTATCTTGCTCTGGTTTCTGGGCAGCAGGGGATTTGGATACTTTTACACCAGTCATCTTGGGAGAAACAGGTGGTGTGGTTATCAAAGTGGATGCAGAGCTGAAGATGGAGGAACCAAAACCAAACATCTTCCCAGTCACTGACTCTGCAGACTTTGCTGTATCAGGCTGGGTTTTAGGACCACCAAAGCCAAAGAAGCCTCCTGACTCCTGTTGTGTAGCTGCAGTGGCATTACTCTGCTTACGTCCAGTTTGACTTGTCTGGTCTGATGGTTTCTGAGAATCTGATGTCTTCCGACTCGCCTGTGGCGTTTTCTGACCAGGAACTGGGCTGGCCTGTTTCTGACTCTCTGGTCCTCTAGCAGTCTCAGCCTTGACTGGCTGTGCTGCTGGTGTAAACAGATTCCTCTGAGGGGAGCCTGGTGCAGTAGTATTTTGTGGTGCAGGCTCTGCTGGACTGGTCTTTTTTATTGATGTATTGGCCAAAGCTGGGTCTTTTTCAGGTGTGGAGACTTTGTTAGGTGAAGTGAGTGGTTTCATCATTGAAGGTCCAGGGGGTTCCATTCCTCCAGCAGCCCGTTTCACCTGGCAGTTTAGACACAG
Organism: Gephyroberyx darwinii; assembly: GCA_900660455.1. Classification (NCBI taxonomy): domain Eukaryota; kingdom Metazoa; phylum Chordata; class Actinopteri; order Trachichthyiformes; family Trachichthyidae; genus Gephyroberyx; species Gephyroberyx darwinii. Next base: position 40,832 of record CABFOQ010053584.1, read on the forward strand.
CCACTCATTTCCCTTTGAAAATAACATAAAAAATATTATTAATTTAAATGATATATATAATGGAAGCTCTAAAGCAAAAATACCAGATAGAAAGGTTATAGTGCCCTATCTGTACTGGTGTCAGGTGCACACACAATGAGCAGACTCTGTTTCAGTGAATGGATATATCAAGTTTAACAACTATATCAACTTGTCTGGTGGCAGGACTACAACAAAGCACCTGTAACGTTATGCTGTATTAATAAAGTGTAAGACACAAATCCAGCTCTCTCCTTTTTTGTGCTTTTGGCAACTGTCACTATTGACAACAGCATTTATAAAACTCGAGTTTGAGAACGTTTCTAGTTTGCTTAGACAAACACAAAATGTTTCAGGTCTCTGAAGTACAAGTAGTCTCATGTTTTACTCTGAGGTTTATTTATTTATTTATTTTTATGAATAGTTGTTCTCTGTAGAGACAGAAAGTGTTGAATGGCTATCAGAGCTGAGCTCATTATTTAATGTTGTGGGAGAACTCATTATGCTAGGTTATCATTATAATATCAGTACACTCTGGGCATGGCAAGAAAATCACTGGTCTGCATAATGCAATGCTCATTGATTGGATGTTTTTCTAAGGTAAAGGGGATTTGCTGTTCTCAAATTTACCAAAATATCCAGCTACATTATTCTCTGTGTGGTACACAGTCATTTCTATCCATTTCTGAAAATCAAAATCAATGCTGCAGTGGTGGGTCCAAAAATATATATGATTAACACTTTCACAGACATGCTTGCAACATGCACAAAAGGATCTCCCCATCCCCATCTTAGTGGATTACTTTTATAACCATTAGTTTCAGCAGAACATGTCAGCATCACATGATCAAGTAGCCTTGGACTGTCCTTGGCAAACTAGCCTACTAACACTGTGCATTGAATTACAGAGTCAAGTGTCAAGTCCTTTGTGCTGTAGATAACCTAGAAGATGCCCTGTCCATTTAGAGCACCACCTAATGTGGTGTTCCCTACAAGACAATCCCCATGGGAGAGGTGTGACAATGCCCCTTAAAGAGGTATGTGCATGACCTGAAGATAAATATATCAACAGCAACTCTGACACTCTCAGTCAGTGTTAGACCAGCATTGATGTAGTTGAAAATACTTAATATAGTGTTTTTGAATCATTTATCTGCAGCAGTACTACCTCATCGATTGATGCCAGAGTACAGGATAACACATGTAGTTAAAGTTATTTTTCTTGTTTAGGGACTTTTGGCCAGGGGTGTTTTTTCTGCTCCGAAACTGTTTCTTTTCACTTTCAAGAATGTCCAGTTAAGAATTCACCAGAAAATTATATTTTCAAAAGATGTCTCTGCCACAAGCTGGACTTTAACTCTATCAGTGGAAAATGATTGCCGCCTTGGTCAGCTATTAATGTAAATGAGCGAGCTAGTAATTGGAGATATCATTCCAAGCAATGAAACAAATACTAATCACGCAACCACTCTGCACATCCAGAGAGAACTTCACATTTATATATCGTGAGCATGCTTTATCAAATGAATGAACACGATGGTGCAAATTGTGTAAGAGGCATTTCCTATGTCTCCTATGCAAGATGTGTCTATCACATTGCAATAATAGTCACACAAATTAATAGAAAGAAAATATGAACTGCATTGATTTGTTCATTCCTTCATTCATTCATATCATTATGAAAAAGGGTGACTTACGCCAGTAACATTTGGCATAGGGTTAAATCCACATTGGTTGCAGACAGCATTCTTGCATTCGGTGCAGGTGTTGTAGTTGGGAGGATCCTTGGAGCACATGTTGAGTTTCACCTTACACAGTGGACAGGTGGATTGGCCTGGATTGAGAGCAACGTGGGAGCTTGTTGCTGCCTTTGGAAGCTCTGATGGAGCTTTACCCACTTTGGCCAGTCCTGATAGAGGAGCCTTGGCCTGTTGGGGTTGCTCTAGTTTCTTCTCCTGCTCTGGTTTCTGGGCAGCAGGTGGTTTGGACTCCTTTGCAGGATGCATTTTAGGAGAAACTGGTGGTGTAGTTTTGGGTGAGGTTATCAAAGTTGATGCCGAGCTGAAGATGGAGGAACCAAAACCAAACATCTTCCCACTCACTGACTCCGCAGGCTTTACAGTATCAGACTGAGTTTTAGGACCACCAAAGCCAAAGAAGCCTCCTGACTCCTGCTGTGAAACTGGGGTAGCATTGCTCTGCTTATGTCCAGTTTGACTTGACTGGTCTGGTGGCTTCTGCGAATCTGATGTCCTCCGGTTCTCCTGTGAAGTTTTCTGAACAGGTGCTAAGCTGGCCTGCTTGTGACTTTCTTGTCCATTAGCAGCCTTGGCCTTGGCTGGTTGTTTCTTCTGAGGGGAACCTGGTGGTGAGGTCTCCTTTCTGAGAGTTGCAGCAGGAGTTGGTGTCTGCTTTTGAGCAGCAGAAACTTTGTTGGGTGAGGGCTGGAGTTTTGCCATGGGAGGTCCTGGGGGTTCAGAGGTTCCATGAGCTCTCTGTATCTGGCAGGTAAGACAAAGCCACTCCTTCCCCTGTGTAAAAATAAATATTTATTTTAAAATACTGAAATAACCTAAAAATTGCATGACAAGAAAAATGGTTATTTTTATACCTGAATTAAGTTCACATTGCATCAGTAGAGTACAAAATAGTAGTACAATTCCTTAACTGGCCATATATTATTGATGATTTGATTATTATTTTGATTATAATTATTTGATTTTTTATTATAAAAAGAAAAAAAACAACAATAGAATCTAGACACAGATAAGAAAGCAAGCAATATAACCATAACAGAAAAGATCAAAATTGTATCAGCACTTCAGTAACTGTAGTTGGTCTTCTTTTTATTCATGTTTATTTTTTATTTTCAAGTATTAACCAAGCCATTGAATATTATACTCACCTGAGGTATACTATTACACAGAGTAAAAACATGCAACTTTCCGCTAAGTTAAAGCTGCAGTAAAACTTTGTGCTGAATGAACTGTCACTAAGTTAGATTTCATTCTTTAAATAGATCTGTAAATGTTGACCACAAGTCAATATGCTGACCAATCATATTAGTCTTTGAAGTGGCTAAAGATTTTTAATTGTCAACGAGATAGAAACAAATAAAAAACATAGTAAAAGTTATTGATAATCAAATAATGGAATATAAAAACATATAATGAAATGGGAAAAATCTATAAATATTTAGTGTAAATAAAAATGTTGATATCAATCATGCTAAACATAGCCATTTGATGCACATTAAAAGGCATACTATATAAGTTTGATTAAGGATCTACTTACACCAGAGTCTGGAGGGCTGAAGCCACACAAGCTGCACACTTCAGTTTTGCACTGTGTACAGGTGTTATAGTTAGGAGGCTCTTTGGTATGCGTATTGAGTTCTGTCATGTTACACACTGGGCAAAGGGACTTAGCTCCTGCTTTTGACTGAGGCCCGGCTTTGATAACTCCCTGTGATGTAGGCCCTGCCTGGGCCTTGCCAGCTGTGCCAGGTCCCTTGAGGCCTTGCTGCTGAGACCCAGGTTTGCCAGGAGACTGCTGCTGGGGTTTACTCCTATTGGAGCCATGCTGTTGTTGTCCCACCTTAGATGAACCCTCTGTTTGTTGTCCACCTTTAGCTGAATCCTGTTGTCGCACATCAACTTTTGGTAAATCCTGTTGTTTCTGTCCAACTTTAGGTGAGCCTTGCTGTGGGCCAGACTGTTGTGGCCCAATCATTGTAGACTCTTGTTGTTGTGCCCCTGCCTTAGCAGGCCCTTGTGATTGTGGCCCAGTCTTAGGGGGAACCACTTGTTTTGATCCCTTTGGGGTTTCTTGTTGTGCTCCAGCTTTAGTTTCAATTTGTAGCTGAGCTCCAAGCTTGGGAGAACCTTGCTGTTGTGGGCTCTTGGGTGGAATTTGCTGTGGTCTAGCCTTGGGAGCAACTTGTTGCCCACCAGGCTTTGTTGGAGGACCTGCCTGTCCATTCCCTTGCAGCTGGGGTCCTCCTTGTTTAGGCTGGCCCTGGCTCTGCTGCTTAGGGGAGACCTGGCCTGATTTCTGGGGCCCCTGAGGCTGATGTGTGCCTTTGCCAGGGCTTGCTCCTGGCTGTTCTCCAGGTGGCTTCATCCCCTGCTGGGGAGATGCTTTTTGTTTTTGATTCCTATCTCCATCTTCCCCAAATAAGCTGAACTTATTTACAGCAGAGGACACAGCACTGAGGGGATTGGCCCCG
>CABFOQ010053585.1:0-11688 GCA_900660455.1 Gephyroberyx darwinii
GGATGCCATCTGGTCCTGGAGCCTTGCGGGGGTTGAGCTTCTTGAAGGATCTGCTCACTTCTGCTACAGATAGCATTAGTGAGCCGCCGTCCTGGTCTTCAGGTAACCTCACAGCTGGAAAGGTGTTGCTTTCCTCAAAACGAGCGTAGAAGTTGTTGAGCTCGTCTGGCAGCGAGGCAGAGGGCTGAACAGCACCATTACCTCTCCCTTTGTAGTCTGTCAAAGACCTCAGTCCACTCCACATCCGTCTGGGGTCAGAGCCTTTGTAGTAGGACTCCAGTTTGTCCTTGTAGTTCCGCTTGGCTGCTCTGATGGCCTTGCGGAGGACATACCTGGACTTCCTGTAGGTGGTGTGGTGCCCCGCGAGTGTTAATTAATAAGATATTAACTATTAAGAATAACTTTAATAATTGTCAATTTTCCAGAATTGACCAAATAGTCTCATGGTTCATAACAACGCAACACGTTACATATTTTGGGGCCCCTGTGTGAGGCGAGTTCTCACACGCTACATGTATGTATGTGTAATCCAAATTTTTCTTCTCATTAAAAAGCCCCCTTGCAGCTCTATAGACTGCTCGTCAGCCTGTAAGGTGGCTGAAAAACATGAATGCACTACAAAGCAGAAATGGAGCCTGCACGCTTCCCTATCAGCCTCAGAGGCTATATCAAATATGACATGTTAGGCTACAGCTACAACTTCAAAGAACTATGCCAATGGCTTAAAGAAACCCTTATATATGCTTCTACATAACAAACAGTTGCAACTTCACTGGCTGCATAAACCTGTACAACTGTTAAACAGATGTTAACAAATGTGCTAACACATAATTTATCATGCATGATCAAAGCGTGAGTTTAGGCTAGTGCAACAATTTAACATTCATAATTCATTTATAAAGCTATTAATCGGTATTTATTAATGATCAAGTATGTATGTAGATCACATGTATTAATATTAGATAATGGTGTACAAATGATGCACTAGCAGTAGTAATCTACACTTATGAATCAGATCTAAAATTTTAATTATGTCATTACTAATACTCAGTTACAAATATATATAATATGATAAGTAACTTATTATTCTCATTAAATTCCGTGTGATGTTAATGCTGAGAACATTCATGATCATCACCATCATTATTGTCACAGTTACTGTGAAGTTGCAGTTGCTAGTTGGAGTTGAGATTTTACAGCAAAATATGTAATTCATTCATCCTGGCTGGGCTTTGGATTACAGTACTAAAATTATTTCTGATGCTTATAAAACACTGTATTCAGTTCCGGCCTATGAAAAACCCACATTATGAGCAATCAAGAAAGAAATGGACTTTGAAAGCAAATTTGAATCGATGGTTGATGTTCCATGGGTAATTACAGGCTGTAGCAATAGTATTAACTACAGTATGTCTTGACAGCACACTGTATATTGCACAGCCATCTCTCAGTTATATTAAGTGGTCTCTATATTAAACACAGTGACAGTCAGTGTGCACATCATAATCAGTTTTTAATGGAAAGCTTTTTAACTTTCCTTTTCATGTAAAAAACAACAACAACAAGGGCCTCTTTTCTGTCAACTTCAAAGCAAAACAGCATGGGGAATCAGTCAGATGAGAAATGAGAAAAAAACAGAACTATCATATGTAAAATTGCCCTATCAAAGAAATGAAAGGAAAAATTATCTTTCCTCCCCAAAACAGGCTTTTTAAACCAGTCCCCAGCTAGTTGCTATAGTAAAGTGTTAGCAAATAGAAACCGTCCCTTTTATCACTTTTGACAAGGTGCCATTACGATTATTCAGGAAATTATATATTAACGTTTCATCAGACTGGCTCAAGTAACATTTGACAAGCAAGGCTTCGGACGGTTAAACCACCCATGTTAAAGACAAAAGAGAGGGAATGTAAGACTGTAGGACTGTACTGTAAAACCAAGGAGATACTTCATGTGTCACACAGTTTTAAATTCATTGTACCTTGAATGACCCCCATGAGAAACATCTACCACTGTATCAAATAAGAACTGATCTCTTCCCTGGGGCAACTCTGGTATCTGTACTGTAAAATAAAAGTTTTAAAAAACCCCCAGCTCAGTTAACTTACGTCCAATCTAAAAATACTGTTAAATACTGTTTGTAAATGTATGCAATTGAATGATTCTCTCTCTATAAATATTAATTACTATACTTTTAAGAGCAAAACATATATATATATATATATTTAAACTCAGAGCATTGCACATTGTTTTTTTCATCACAACGTGACAAGTAACATGACATTTATGCCTGCTGTATAAAAAAAAAGAAGAAATCTGCCTCCCAGCTAAGCTAAAGCACATCCCAATTAGGTACAGACACTCACCACCCACACTGTAATGAGCCTTTTTTCTCTTCACATGCTCACTCTTCCACAACAGAACATTATTATAGGGAACAAAAAGCTCTTAAAAGTGTTCTTCAGGAATATACATCTCCAATGTTTCACAAACATATAATTTAAAGTCTGAGTGGTGTTAAAAAAAACAGATCCTACTTCATTGGACAATCAGTTTTTAACTGATTGTACTTTTTTATCCAAACATGTGAAGAAGGTAAAACATCCCTCTCTGTAAATTTGAAATGCATATCTATTGTGTGTGTGTATTTTACTGAACAGCTTAGTGGACAGTGGACTAACACTACTAATGAGTTTGAGCTAATGAGGGAGTTAATTGCCATGCCCATGTTGGGAGTGGTGGTTTTATAGTATTGTCAAGGGTTAATGAGCATGGCTTTACACTGGATGAATATTTTAGCTCCCCTGCTCTCATATAACTTGTTCTTTTAGAGCTTTTGCTTTTCTTCTTACAGGCCATGGGTGGGCCAGTGTGAGCACCTGATGAGTGCAATGATGGCCATCATGATGCAAGAAAGACACCAAAAGGTAGACTGCTTGTGTCCAAAATGGAAACTAAGATGAAACACATTCAGCGATTGTACCTCATTGTATGGTATCAATTTACTGTATCAATTCTCTGTTCTACATCAACCTTTCTGTGCTTGCTTTGGTTACTTTACTGAAATGTACTGTAATCCCAGAAGATCCCTGAACAGTAACCCAAATAAACCAAAAGTAAAAACAGTAAGTAAAGTAATAGTAACCAAAAATACTATGTATTTTATTTCTGGGAAATTTTGCCTTTATTGGACAGCCGATTGTAGAGAGACACAGGAAAGATTGAGAGAAAGAGGGGAAAGACAAGCGACAAAGGCACCAGGCTGGATCTGTGTCATGGCCACATGGTAGACGGCCCAGACCACTGAGCCACCAAGATGCCCCCTATTGTTACTCTTTTACAGTAACTGTGACTACAACATCAGCTTTCACTAACACCTGTATTGGCTCACTGTTGTCAGCCCTACAGGCTTTCTAACAGCATGTTATGTAGTGGTGAAGAACCTGGGCAATGTCATTGGAAGTAATGAGACATAAATGAAAATACATGTTGAGTTGATTTAGTGACGTGCATGTCCAGCAATAAGCACTGGAACATTGTGCTTTTATGTGAGCTTGTTATTTAGTTATTTAGTTATTTAATTTGTATCTAAGCAGAGTGTCTTACGTCGGTTTGGCTCTTTGCATTAGTTTTTCTTAAATGTTTATGCACGTTTTCTGAAACTATGTTCTCAAAACTCGAAACACAAAATAAAAAACACAGATACAAAATGAGTGTTACACAAAAAATGACGTCAGCTGTTGATAAGTAAAGATATTCATAGTAGTGTTTTCCTTTGAGCACATCACTGTGTAATTGGTTCCTAGAAAGATCTATTAATTTCTTGGCATGAGTGCATCATTTGAATGCCAGACACATTTCCTGTCCACTCATGCTGGTCATGTCTGTGTGAGTAAGAGTACATGAATGAGTCTGCCTGTGGTTATGGGTGTGTATCCTATCTGTTTCCAGGTTGTGGCTGAGGCTGAGCAGTGTTGGTGTCCTCCTGGTCCCCCACTCCTAAGACGATGCTGACTGAGCTGCTGTTGACGCCCCACACCAGATCTGGATATCCCACCCAAGTGTCCTTATTGTGTTTATTCTGTATACTCTGTTTGCCCCAACTCAGCACCTATTGAACTCCTGACTGTCCTGGTAGGGGGATCCCTCTCTCAGTAGCCCCTCCCATGGTTTGTTCCATTTTTTCCTAAAAGGTTTTATGGGAGTTTTTCCTTGTCCTCTGCAAGGTTGGGGGTTGTTGTGTGCTCTCATTTATTATTTTCATAATGTGGGTATTGTGAGGCCCTTTGAGACTGTAACCACGATTAAGGGCTTTACAAATAAATTTGACTTTGACTTTCAGAAAAGTTTGGTACGTATAGTGTTCTACATACAGAACACACAATGGAACAAAATATTGAAAACAGGACTACAGTCTACTGTAAAAAAAGAAAAGAAATTGGCTGCATCCTGTGTTGGGTTACTGTCTGGCCACAGGATCTTGTCCGCATCACAGGCAATGTTCTCCCTGGCTAAGCAGCACGGGAAGTATCGCCTGGCATGACAGATCCAGTCCTGGATGGATCCCTGGATGCTCTTCCTCTTCTTTGTCCTCCTCCTCCTCTTACCTTCACCCTTCCTCTCCCTCTACCTCTCTCTGCAATGTTGCCATCGATTCACCTCCAAAACAGGAGAGCTCACCTTTGGCCCTTCAAAATAATTAGAAACTTAAGATGTTAGATGAAGGTAATAGAATAAAACCTATGACATTTGAAAATCTATTGTTATAGATAGTAACAATAGTAAAACTAAAATAAAGTACATGAAAACTGAACTCAAGTACAGTCTTTCACTACAAGTACTTCATTCATTAATTTTATATGGTGGAATAATGTAAAAGGTTTACAGAAACTGACATGGAATCTTTTTAAGAACTATTTCTTATAACTTTTTTTGTGTAACCTCTCTCTTTCATGGAATACTAACCAATAACTTTTCAATCTTTGAATTAGAAAAAGTTGAATCTCAGCAAACTGTGACAAAAACCTCTTCATAATTCCAGTGAGTTGGCCGGCTTTTGAGACAAACTGATTGTGGGTGGAGGTCACTGAGCATGAACCCAAAGATGACTGAGCAGAAGAATAAGAAAAGAAGATCAACCAAATAATCCTTTGCAATTTTCTTGTTCAGCTGGAGGTTAGGAAGTAAGAGTCGGTGGTGTGGAGAGGTGGGCACAGAAAGAGATGTGGGGAGTGACTGGAGACCTGGATCTGCCGCTGTGCCCACATTTATTACTACTTGGCTGTTGTGAAGTTGTGTATATCAAAAACCTTCCAGAGGTCTTGAGGTTGGATTTCTCTGGAATGATGTATCTGCGCATGCATTTATGGAAGTGTGTGTGTTTATGTGACTACATGTGCATATAAATATGGGATACAACTTTCAGCATCAACTCAGAACAAAGGACAAAATAGGAGGGGAGATTCAGATAGAGAGATAGATAATAGCATGCTGACTCTTGACTGCATAATTTTCATAGTTTTTAACGATGGCTTCAGCCCATGTGTGAGAAGTGATACATCATTATGTGCTTAATGTACAGATGATGTAATGCATTTGAATTATTTAAACATATTACATAATTTACATCATTTATAAGGTTGGGGTGACGATGAGGAATGCAATCCATAACATCCAAAACATTGAACATTGGGCAGTTATCAGTTTGCCTCAAATGAGAGCAAAATGACATATATTGTATTGCCTTGCACACTTGTCATTTATAATAGGATACCATGATCTTTTGTGTGCCTGTGCTCTTATAATTTCCCCTCACTCCACTTTTCATGCTGGGCATAAGGTCTGGAGAATTAATACTCCAGACATTTGATTTTGGGATCTAATTAGAGAATAAAGACACACTTGAACCATCTCCATGTTCCTGTTTTCATGAATTAAGCTGCTATTTTTCCAGCTGCATATATATCCATCACAGTCTAGCCCAAAATAACCCCAGTCTAATTATTCTACAATCAGTGAAGAATGTTCTGTAAAAAAAGATACTGCATTTCTACACCCAGTACTGCTGTTGCACTGTCCAAACTGCAGTGTGTAGTTGGTGTGGACAAAGCAATGGAAACACGAGAATGAAGGCTTCCATTGGTGATGATGGCTCTGTAATGGGGTATGTTTTTTCTGGTATGAGGGGTGGTATGACAAGTTTGGTCCATGCATCCGCTGGTGGGCAAGGTCAGTGCTTAAATTACTGACATAATAATTTTAAAATGATGAGTGATCATCTGGATCCTCTAAGTCTGTGATAGCTGGAAAAAGGCCATTTTATATGATATTCCTGAATCTACCATGAAATACTCAAGCAGGATTATATCTGTTTATTACAATGTTTTACAATTGTTTACACTTTAATGTGGTGATACTGCTGTGGGCGCTATCCAGGGCTGCATACGGCACTCCAGGTGGGAAAACGTAACTTGTGATGTCAATGAGGTGCTGTGCCCAGATCCCAATAGGAGGCAAGATGCAGCTTAAGTTTCTCTGTTTTTTTTTTTTTTACTGTACTGTATACACAGCCTATTTTTTGTTTACTGTACTGTACATTTGTCCTATAGCATTTTGGTTTGTTCAGTACGTACAGCACTTTGAAATCCATGTATTTTGTTTTCTTACAGTATTGTATTTATGTGTTTAGCGTATATCTTGTACCCACAGAGTGGAGAGTTAAGCTGACAGGCCACTTTATTTGGAGCACAACACAGAAAACGGCCAGCACACCGCCCGTCCATCTGCAGCTGGTGCTGGATACGGGGAGAACCAGCCCACTAGCTTAATTCTCTCCTGCATCCAGCCTACACATCACCCACACCCTCTCCCCAGTCTGCCACACAGCAGTCTGTAACAATTTTTTTTCAACAGATTACTCTGCATACAGTACAGTGTGGAGTAAAACTGAAACTGCAAAAGGCATACGCATACTAAAGATGGTAGTGTTTGTCATTGAGCACATAGTGTGTAGTTGGTTCGCACATAAATATATTCATATGATTAATGTATGTGTGTTTTGATGGAAAAATTCCATTTTGAGAAGTGATAATGTAGTTTTGAAAAGTGCAAAGTGTAAAGTGAATAGACTGTATATTAGGTCTATTCACTAAGGAGTAGCAAGAAATAACATTAAAGAAATGCTTATGAATTGACATACATGAAAATCTGTGAATTACATAAAAATCACCCCTGTAAGAAATTTGTCCATGTTCTTGCTTTGTCTAGATAGCCTTTTTCTGTGTATTTCTTGACGCTTTATTTTTGACTTTTGAATGTAGAGGCGATCGCTTAGCAATACACAGTTTACACAGTTTGTACACAGCAATACACGGTTTGTTTATTGCTATTGTTTGTTTATTGTTTATTGTATTAAAAAGCAATTCACCCCTCATCCTCCACTGAGGACCACTGATCTAGACAATTTTTTAACAAAACCAGAAATAAAACCAATGCTAGCACGCAACTAAAAAAGAGCTTTGTGTTGGTTTTTCCAATATGCTCTCCCTAGCCTATATATAATGCATTACATATTCACAAATTGTAGAAATGGAAAACACATACATAAAGTATACTTATAGTTATAAAATATAAATATCTAAAGTAACTGTATTGTTGTTATGTGACATATATTGTCCTCAGCCTTACAGTCAGTCTGGTGAGACAGAAAGATGCTGATATCCAACTACAAGGAGGAACATGCCTTTCAACTCAAATGGAAAGCTCGCTACAGAGAAAGTCATCAGATATGGCACAAGCCTAAAAAATTCCACCGATAACCTTCACACTGCAATGCCCCTGAATAAATGTCAAACACTATCTGCTGTTTGCTCAACGGAATCATTGCATCCAATCCACCCAAATGGAAGTGAAGAACTGTGAGAAATAAATGCTGAAATCACACTGTGTGAAGTTTCAAAAAACAGATACGACAAAACATGCTATATTTATTGTGTATTTGTTTAATAATTGTGGAAGTGTATATACAGTGTATCCTGTAGTCAGTGTAGCCAACATATCTTAAAAACTAGTGCTGGTTTGATTAGCTTATGCTACTGTTAGGAATTATTTCTTGGTTATGGTGATAATTGCAAGAAGAAAGCTGCAACAAACTACGTCTTAGGATTCGATGAGTATTTAATACAGTTCAGTGCTGAAAGGGCCTTTAAGCGTTACTCTATTGCCAGGGTTATTGCTTTTGTCATAGTTTTTTGTGGGCCCTATACTCATATATAAATATATATAAAGATGAGGGTTCCTGGGGCTCTGTGCCTGGGAAGAGGAGAGCTACATGTGATGGGGGAACAATTAGTAAAGTACTGAAAATTATTAATGCAATTTGTCTCCCAAGATATCAGAACACAGCCAGATCTGGGAACAACTGATGATCCTCCACTGGTCCACTGGTACAGCCTGGAGGCCAGGTATTGGTGAAAGAACACTGCAAGCAGTTGATTAGCCCAACGTGGTCCGGACCGCACACAGTGCTCCTTGCTACAAATACTGCAGCTTGAGTGACAGGACTTCCCGTGTGGGTACATCTGAGCCGCATGACATTATACAATTCTGTCGACGCACCTGAAGAGACACCAGCCCAGGCCTCCGAATCCATGGATGACTACCAGATCCCTGGCACTCTTGAACATGTGCAGAAGAGGAGACAGAGTCCAACGGTTCCTTACCCTTGTTCTGACCATTACTGTGTAATCCAAAACTAGCTCTGGTGAACACACAGACCGAGAGTGTAAATGAGGACAATTATTCTTATATGATGCAAACAGTGTTCAATGATGAAACTCAATTATGATACGTATTGAGATATGATAAGGTGTGACAGATTCACTTCAATCCAACTCAATTAACATGGGGGTGACAGGCAGGGGCAGAGTGGGAGATGTTGGGAATGAAAGGATCTATATAAAATAGTACATGGATGAGTATGTATAAAGGAACTGTATCTGCTTGGAATTCTTCAGAGTATCCTTGTAGGCAGGGTTGCTGTTGGATCTGAACTGTAGTAAATAGTAAATGTAGTAAACTGTAGTAAATACTGAATCCTCAGACGTAGTTTGTTGCAGCTTTCTTCTTCACCAAAACCAAGAAATAATTCCTAGCAATACAAAAAGGAAGTAAAGGAGAGCTATGTTATTATGTATGTATAGGTCCATCTGTCCAAGGACACACGCACTTACGTCAGGTCTATGAATATTCCATTAGGCCAAGCCGTAATCTGTCCCTCTGTCCTCTCGAAGGCTTGTGCATTTCATAATGAATCTAAGGCCAATATCTGTGTCTGCTTTCTGAGCCAGGGACATCAATATGTGGGTGCATGTGTGATTGCAGGATGGGAGTTCAATCAGAAAGGGTTAAGAGTAGGGTTACAATTTGTCACTGATGCCATTTTACATTCAGTTGGTGGCAATCAATAATATTTCCATAAAGGAGCAGGTATGTTTTTCTATTTCTTTGCTTGTTTACTTGTTTTGTCTCTGCATTCTATTTATATAGATATAGCCAGTAAAGAAGTGTCATTTTTCTGCATGCAACAATAAATTACTACTGAAAAAGACCTTCCAAAAGAAACTATTTGAGAATTTGAAATGTTGCTTATTCTCTAGCATTCAGAAGATGCCAAACATGGTCTGGCAGCTAACTGGATACATTGCATTGCTAAACTACCTATTCAGTTCTACCTTATAACCTTGGAAAAATGAATAGAATTCAATATCAGCTGGAGTATTAATGGAGAACAGATGCAAGATAGAGACAGTTTTCTTCTCAGGCTGTCTAAAGCCTCTTTCACACATGCAGTGCAACCCTGAACTTATCTAAACATTACTCGGAGAGGTTGTATGTGTGAACGCAAATGTCTGAATCAGTTGGTCTGGAAATTAAACAGACTTTACCCACCCAGCACCCTAGTCTAAAATCCATTTTATCGCCGAGTGAGCCCAAGTGTGAATGGAGCAGAAGATTCTCTGGAGTATTCTCTACGAGCGAGTGGGCGTGTTGATGAATGTAGCAATGCGCGCTCCTACCGGGGCCATGACAGACGGAGACAAAGGCAGGAGGGCAGAGCCAACAGGCCAGCAGGCCGTTTTATTGCAGCAAGCACAAGCAATAATTCGGCCCAATCGGCATGCGTATGCATGCACCCAAAGGCCAGCCAGTCTGCCAGGCTTCCAGGAACATACCAGCTCCAACCCCGACTGACCGGCTCTTGCAGGCTGCCCCCGGCTGCGTCCTCTGCAGACCTCAGTCTGACGCACCGCTGGTACCGCTGGCTCTCTCTCCATAGTCCGACTTGACTCACTAGCCACCTGACCTTTTTGCGTCATGTCATGTCTCTCGCACGCTCTACCCAGGCCCCACCCCTTGCCTAAACTAACCGGAGTATTTTCTGTTGTTGTGAATGCATCCGAAATGGTAGTTATGTTACTATAACTCTAGTTCTATGATCGTAGGCAAGCCGTTTAGGCTTCGCCTTATGGGCTATGCTCGTGCGCGTGTGCGCGAGCACTGAAACTTTCAACGATGCACCTATCAGCTGGGGCTCCGCCCCCTGTATATAAGGCCGTGCTTGCCGGCATTCTTCCTCCATGATTTTCTTTCTGCGAACCAAGGAGGGGACAGCAGGTGTGAAGCTAAACGGCTTGCCTACGATCATAGAACTAGAGTTATAGTAACATAACTACCGTTCGCCGTTTAGGCTTCGCCTTATGGACTAAGGCGAAGCCACGAGCGGAGCCCGATCGATGTACTCCTGCTGGACCTAAAGGCCCGAGAGGCAAAGACACAAGCATATTCTGAAAAACACATATAATCCAGAACTGCCTGGTCATGTAGATTCATGCCCAGGTCATGCATCACATGACGAACAGCACAAACCCACCACAGCCCTCTGGTGTTCACCTGTGCAGTGAACACCAGGGGGGAGCTTGAACAACCAACAGTCAGTTGTCCCTTTCTCCTTCACACGAGCTTAGACGTTCATACTGAAGAAGAGGATGTCAGCATACAATGCTAACCCAGCATTGTCCAGCAGTGTCCTCCACCGACACGCCCCTGAACAGGGCTGAAGAAGCCGCCACACCACGTGTAGAGTGAGCCCTGACGCCCGCCGGTGGGGTCAGGCCCGAATCGGTGTAGGCCAAAGAGACACCCTCACATAGCCAGTGCGACAGCCGCTGCTTCGAGAGAGCACGACCCTTGGTGGACTCTCCGAAACACACAAACAGTTGCTGTGACCTCCTGAACTCAGCTGTGCGCTGAACGTAGATGGCAAGCGCCCGCACCGGGCACAGGAGATGCAACTCAGCCTCAGACTCATTAGCATGAGGAGGTGGATAGAAAGCCTTCAGCGCAATGTCCCTAGAACGATAGGAGCTCCCTATGTTCTTGGGCAGGAAGGTGGGATTCGGTCTGAGCGACGCGAAGGAGCCATCCCCGTTGATAGACAGGCAGCTTGGATGCACCGACAGGGCACCGATCTCACTGACACGCTTTGCTGAAACCAGCGCGAGCAGTAGTGCTGTCTTAAAAGACAGGGCGTTCAGAGGGGCCTGGGACAGTGGCTCGAAAGGGCCCTTCGCCAGCCCCTGCAAAACAGTGGGGAGGTCCCAACGAGGTGTTAACACCCGCTTGACTGGC
>CABFOQ010053588.1:0-10634 GCA_900660455.1 Gephyroberyx darwinii
TATAAAGAACTGACTGACTGAACTGACTATTGTGTGTATTGATATATCCTGGACATGAAGCTAGAAAATCACTGAAATCTAGAGCTCACGTCTTCTGATTATTAGACTGATATCATTATAAAGAGACTATTCCAGTGTAAACTGGTGGTGCCCCGAGAGTGTTAATCAGCTATTGATTAATGAAAATACCTATAATAATTGTCAATTTTCCAGAATTGACCAAATAGTCACATAGTTTTCATAACGAAGCAACACGCTACAATATGTAATCGTGTGTATATTTGTGTCTGTGTGACCTGATTGCCGTCTTCTCCATGGCATCAGGTGCATCTGGGGCCGGCAACTCATCTGCCAGGATCTCCTCGGCACTCCGTGGGTCGATCAGGATTCCCTTCCGGTCAGTGATTCCAACACCGGCCGTGATGGCATTCCACAGGGCATTCTGGGACTGGGACCCTGACGACAGTTATGTAAACACTGGATGACAATCGCACACATATATCAAAATTAAATGTTTAGTTTAACAATATAATGCCGATGTAAGCCTGATGTTTCAGCAAGAATCATTTTTTTGTGTTAAAAGTTGAATGTATAATGTACAACTCCCCCACTCCTAACTCCTCCTTGACACCCTACACCAGAGCTGGGTGTCCCACCAAAGTGACCTTATTGTGTTTATTCTGTATACTCTGCTTGTCTTAACTCGTCACCTATTGCATGCCTGGCCATCGGTATTTAAGGGTTGAAAAACCTCATGAAAAAGAACACAATGCCAAGATGAACAGTATAATTAATTTGAACATTTAAAAATGCCATAACAACAAGGTGCTCAGTGCAATGAAAATAATATCTACAAAAAGGAAATTGGTAGTCTTTTATGCTCACGGTGAGAGAGCTAGCAAACTATTAGCACACCAGCTCCAGCAGTGAACAAGTAAATACACCATACCTGAGATTAGTACAGGCCCAAATTCTACTTCATACAACCCACAGGTCATTAATTACCAATTCAAACTGTTTTATTCTAACCTCTATCGCCCTGATAGCCCCCAGGGCCAGATGGGTTTCCTATAAACTGACCCCTATTTTAAAATCAATGTATGTGGAGGTCTTTTCTTTGAGAAGTTGCCTCAAACCCTTTCTCAAGCCACAATCTCTGTGCTATTGAAGAAGGATAAGAATCCTTTAGATTGGTTCCTATCGGCCAATTAGTCTTCTCTCCTATATCAACTACAAGATTCTCAATAAAGCTCTCTTGTGTCATCAGGAAAATGTGGTTCCTTCCATTATCAACCCAGAGCAAACAGGCTTCATTCCAGGGTGACAATCTTTCTTCAACATGCGTCGACTACTTAATATCATGTTTTCTTCCCAAACCTAGAACCTGAAGTAATTATCTCTATCAATGCTGAAAAGTCATTCAACAGGATTGAGTGGGACTATTTGTTTGTTGTTCTGGAAAAGTTTGGGTTTTGGTCTACTTTCCGCACCTGGGTCAGAGTGCTTTACTTGTCCTCTATGGCCTCCGTATGTGCTAAGACTATTTTAACCTGGATAGAGGGACCAGGCATGGTTGTTGTTTATCCCCTTCCTTATTTGATATTGCCATCAAACCTCTGGCTACTGTCCTTAGATCTGATGAGAATATCCAGTGTGTACATTTTCTTTTCATCCGAGCCTGTCAAATTTAAGCAGCCTATTTTTAACTCAGCCGCCAGCTTCCCTGTACAACACAAGTCACCTAACCTAGTCTCCCAGTGATACCAGCAAGGGTAAGCATGACTTCTTGTTGTACTTGTACGCTTATCCTAGAGAGCTTCTCTCTATTAGAGAGAGTCAGTTAGAAGCGGATAGGCCGATTACCCAAGATGAAACGGGCACCCCAGACAGCCTAGATATGTGGCCTGCTAGTCAGCTCACGAGTGTTAGCAGTAGCCCGATGGTTAGCGCTGGGGCTAGCCCTGGCTTTAGCCGAGATAGTGTAGCCCAAACGGCAGTGGATGATGAGTTTGTCCCGGTCTCTGGGCTTTGGAGAGCTCGCCAGTGCCAGCCACCAGTTGAGCGGCCCAATTTGCCACCTGCACTCCCGGTGGCTAATCGCTTTGCTGTACTTGCTAGTTCCTCACACCCTGGTTATTGGTGACTCAATCACCTGTAATATTTGGCTTGAGACGCCGTTTGAGGTTTTCAGTCTACCCGGGGCTAGATCTACTGAGATGGAAGCTAACTTACTGGTGCTGGCAAACCATAGGATTAGACATAAGGATAAGGAAGAGGCACATAGTCCAAGCACTCAGTTCAGCAACATCATAGTACATGTCAGTGCTAGTGACATCAGAATGAGACAATCGGAGGTCACTTAGTACAACATAGGACCTGTGACCTCACTAAGAAGTTGTGTTGGCATCGATTAATTGTCTCTGGCCCCTTACCTTTTGCGAGGGGCAATGATGAGAGTTATAGCAGATGAGTTTCCCTCAACCACTAGCTGGCTAAAGTTTTGTGATAACTGGATAGATAACTGGCCCTTAGATAACTGGCCCTCCTTCTGGGCAAACCTGGCCTGCTGAAAGCTGACGGCCTCCACCCTAATGGTTTAGGCGCTGCTTTATGTTCTAGAAACATAGATAGATGTCTATGTATGATAGATGTAAGACATGACACGTCAGGCATATCCATAGAATGGCTGTACACTCTTAGGTTAGAGTTTACAGTAGATCAGACTGAGACTGTGCCCCCCCTCCCGCCATTCTTCTCCCACATCTGTCAATTTATACCAATTTGCAATTATCTCATCTTCTGTCAGCAGCAAAAGTACAGTACAGTCCTTCCCAATGATCCACAATATTTTGTATGTATGTATTTAGTACATTCTTGTGATACTGTTACACTGCTGCAACCCCTTGAATTTCCCCCCGGGGATCAATAAAGTATCTATCTATAAATTACAGCAACTTAATTGAAATTAGACCCACACACACTGCTGTAAACATTGACAAAAATTCTGGCAGTACTAAATGCCTGACTGTAGGCTTCATCAACATAAGATCATTACCAACAAAAGCGCTGTTGATCAATGATCTGATTATTGAACGTAATCTAGATATAAATGGTCTCTGCGAAACCTGGGGTCGTGTATGCAGGAGACATCAACCTTCCCCCTCCTTGGGACCATACAGAATACATATCAACATCTAAAGGCTATCACATTCCTTTCCAGGGTGTTTGTTTTATGACAAGACCCCCACTGGGTCCCCCAGGAACCTAAGGCCTCCTACCGGCCCTTAGGAGCACCCCGT
This sequence comes from Gephyroberyx darwinii, assembly GCA_900660455.1. Classification (NCBI taxonomy): domain Eukaryota; kingdom Metazoa; phylum Chordata; class Actinopteri; order Trachichthyiformes; family Trachichthyidae; genus Gephyroberyx; species Gephyroberyx darwinii. Next base: position 3,300 of record CABFOQ010053588.1, read on the forward strand.
CCACTTAGCAACCTCGCCCATTCACACGTTAGGGAAAATCGGGCCCCGAACGGACGAACCCTTCCCGCCCAGATGGGTCCCCTAAAAAACAGGGACTGATGCGATCCGCATTAATATCCGGCTGGGACCCCGGGCAAAAAACATCCCTGGTCCCCGAGCTACGATTTTCCAAAGTTCGGCGACCGCGTTCCCATTTGTCCCACTACGCTGGACCGGCCACCGGGCGGCACTCTCTCGCATTTTTGACATTCAGGAACTTTTGAACGGGGTGGTCAGGGTTCCCAAATGGACAATGGTAAATGTAAAAAATGTTCCCAAATGATAACCCAAAGGGCACAAACCGTGTTTCCAAGTGTGACAGAGCCTCACACAAGCGGTGCCATCATGTCTGGTGCCCTCTCTCTCACTGCAGGCTGAGCAGGGGCTGAGCCAATTACAGAGCACAATAAAATCTGACATTTGGCACACTTTTGAATGGGATGGTCAGGGTTCCCAAATGGGCAATGGCAAATGGCAAAAATGTTCCCAAATGGACAATGGCAAATGGCACAAATGTTCCCAAATGGACAATTGCAAATTTCAAAAATGTTCCCATTTGTCGATCCCCTCATCATTTCACAACGATAACTCAACATCGTCATTATTTAGTCTTTGACATTTGGGAACACCGACCACCTCGTTCAAATGTATGCTAAATGTCAGAATGGAATTGACCATGTGCTGATCACATGCAGTCTCTGTGTGTGTGTTCCCCAATTGCAAATGTCAAAAATGTTCCCAAATGGACAAAAGGTCAAAAGGGCTTGTTAAGGCCATTTCACTGGGTTTGACCATTTATACTAGACCTAGAAAGTTGCAACTTTTTCCAACTGAAAGTTGGTGTTGCAGTGAATAGCTGACATGAATTTGGTGGTTCTGGATGCATGTTGAGGCTCCCAAAAACCAGCTCAAAGGTCAAAAGGTCATCATATTGAAAATTTTCAAATGTGCAAATTTTCTCAAAGAAAGGTCCCAGAAACCCCAGATTTTGAGACCCCAAATCCTGTCTGCGGCATCTAGAATTTTTTTTTGGTTATTTGGAATAGTCAAGTGAGGATGGTGTGAGGATTGACTAGTTTACAGCCCCTGTCAAAGTGGGGCAGATTGGTGACAATTTTGTTTGTTTTGACACTTTTGAATGGGTTCGTCAGGGTTCCCAGAATTGGACAATTGCAAATGCCAACAATATTCACAAATATCGACCCAAATTTCAAAAATGTTCCCACTTGTCAAAAATATATGTTACATATGTTCCATATGGACAATAATAACAGTGTTCCCGTTTTAACATCAGAAGAAGAGCTTAAAAAATTTTCACATACGCAACATATTCCATCTGGCATTGCATCTGAACATTCACATTAATGTGTAATCCCAAATCTCAAAAAGGTTCCCATTTGTTGAGGCGGAACGCAAACACCACCCTCAGGGTGATATGGGCACGTCGGCGCAGTGCCTTCCCATATGTCAGGGTTGTTCCCGATCATCCCCATTCATGGTGTGCTCAACCTTGACCACAATGACACCGTATCACATTTTTGCCAATGGCCATTAGTTCCCATTCATTTTTACTGACAAACGGGAACATTTCCCACGCACTGCTACACTATGAAATGCACTGCTACACAGTACTACACAAGGCCGCACAACACTCAACCCAGCGGCGCTTACCTTAGCATGCTCCCCAGCTAGCATGCATGACCCAACTGCTTGCTCTTTCCACTGCTTGGGACATATTCCTAACCAAAAGTTTCAAACTCTGTTCGCGAACCCCGCTGTTCTGCCTCCACTGCCATCTCCACGCTTTAGACCACAGTAGCATGTCTGGCCTTAGGCTAGTGCTACCTATTTCTGCTGGCACAGTTAACTGCTCAAACAAGTCTACCTTTATTTTCTTAGAATTCTACTGGGGTCTAGAGGGTTAATAAACCTTTGTATTTATAAAGAACTAACTATTGTGTGTTATTGATATGTATCCTGTACATGATGGTAGAGTTTCCCTGAAATTGAGGACTCACCTCTTCAGATAGATAGATAGATAGATAGATAGATAGATACTTTATTTATCCCCTGGGGGGAAATTGGGGTTGCAGCAGCATAACAGTATCACAAAAAACAGAATGTACAAAATATCAAATACAAGTAGAAGTGCAGTGATAAGTGGTGAGGAGCAACACAGTCCTCAGTTGAGCTGTAGAGGGGGAGGGGAGGCGTTAAGTCTGATCGTGGCTGGCAGGAAAGACTTCCTGTAGCGCTCTCTGTCTCTTTTATTAAGGAAAATGTATTACGTTAACAGCAATATTGCGCTATGAGGGGGAAATTGTTATTGTGTTAATGGTTTATGCTAATTGGAAGTTATTACATCAACAATAATGTGTTAAATTGTTGGTTTTGCTGCTGAAGTGATGTATTTCCTGACCTGAACTGGTAAAAAAATAAGAAATTGGTGACTGCTTGGTGAACTCACGTGCAAAGCGAGCCAGTGGACGGCGATTGCTTTCACCAGCCTCATTGGCAACTGTGGAAAGAAAGATTTAGGGTGAAGGGATGAATGTGCTGTATTCATATTCTAAACATTTTCTCCTGTGACGCCAGTAAACTGCACACAGCCAAAGGGATGAGTGAGGCAAAATATTTAACATTAGTCCAGCTTTCTCTGAAGAGCTGGAGATCTCGCTTTCTGCTATTTAGGATTTCACTCCTAGCTTTTGATTCATCACTTCCGGTGTCCATTCCAATTTGATTTGGACAAATATAGTGTCTTAATTGGAGGGATGGGACATTCTTCTCTGCTTTTCTCCACACTTTATGATTAAGTGAATGAATTGGAATCTTCCAGAGGTTTCACAGACATTACAATTCATTTAGCTGACACTTTTATCCAAAGCAACTTACAAAGGTGATAGTTAACACTGAGACTACATACCCTACATACCAACTGAGCTGTCTGGGCCAGGCTGGACCAGATGAAAGAACTGGTCACTGTTGGTATAAAATTTACTGCCCCCCCCCTCCACACACACACACACACACACACACACACACACACACACACCTCCTCGACCCCCTGACGCTGGCCAGCATAAGCATGTCCAGTTAGCAAACAAAACACAAACAAAACAGCAAACACTTACTGATACATGTTGGGTCCTTGCTACAATGACAATGAAGTTGATTATGGCACTTATGACTGTTCCCAAAACAAGCAGGGCCCCCCAGTGCCTGTAGCTTCTCCTATTCCAGTTTTGATAGGTAATAGAATGAAAAAGGTGCATTCAATTCAAGCAATTCCATCCAACTTGATAACTATTCCCTGTCAGCTATGACCTGTCCTAACCACACTGTCTTTGGACCTATCACAAACTATAAAACTCACCCTGTTGAATGTTAGATCTCTAGTACACAAATAATTTTTAATCAATGATCTCATTATCATCACAAACCTGATTTGCAACAATCCTTATTGAATCAGCCTCTACGAAATACAACTTCCTGGACGTCACTAGACCCTCTAACACCCGTGGAGGCAGGGTGGCCATATTATATAGCGATGTATTTCAGTCCAAGCAGTTGTCATTTGGGGATTTCCTTTGAATATTTGTTTGGTCTATTTAAATCTTCCCCAAGAGCACTACTATTAATCATTTACAGGTCCCCCAAACACACGTTTCTTTGATTTTTTTTTCCTTTGAATTTACCCGATTACTATCCAAGATCTCTACAGATTTTGATTGCTTAGTCATATGGTGACTTTAATATTCATACTGACAACCCTAATGACACTGGTGCTAAAGAACTTTCTGCTATCCTGGATACTTTTAGACTGTCTCAACATATAAGAGAACCACTCACAGTCAGGGTCATACACTGAATTTAGTTATCACTAGAGGTCTCAATATCTAAGATTTCTGTAATTTACCCTGCCTTATCTGACCACTTCTGTGTTTTCTTTGATATATCTAGTACCCCTGACACTGTTATCAGGTCAGATGCTGTCAACAAACAATTTATCAATGAGAGTACTAGTGCTCTTTTTATCAATGCTATTTCTATGTCACCAACTTTATCGTCAATGTCTGTCAATGATCTAGTGGACCATTTCAATTAAAAAATAATGAATGTTATCGATGATATTGCACCTGCTAAGATTAAAACACAGGTAAGCTCCTTGGAGAAAAGCTACCTCTGTAGAAGCTCAGAAAAGAGTGTTGTAAAGCTGAATGGAGATGGCGCAAAACAAAAATCCAGATTCACTATTTTAAAGAGAGGCTTCATACTTAGAACTTGAGAAATGTACCATTCAGAAGCAAATCATTGAAAAAATAGTGTACCTACAATTTAGAACATTTTTAACCTCAAGTGCTTGCTATGACAACTTCCATTCAGGATGTAATAGGTGATGGCATTGTCGACTCCAAGGTGTGCGTGGTATGCGAACTGCAGGGGGTCCAGAGAGGCTGCCACTAGTGGCTTCAGGTGCCCTCTCTAGGTCCAAAGAGAGGTTGAAGAGGTGCTGGAATACACCAGTCAGCTGGTTGGCACACCCCCACAGCACTCTGGAACAGACGCCATCAGGGCCCGCAGCCTTGCCAGGGCGGAGCCTCCTTAGCTCCCTTCTCACCTGGCTGGTGGTGATAGCCAGCTTGGTGGGCTGGCTGGGGGGGGCATGTGCAGAGGTGTTAGCAGCTGTCTGAACGTCTGGCTGGGGGGAAGGAGGGGGGAATTGTAGAAGGCTTGTCCTGGTGGGGGTTTGAGGGTGGCTGTGTGCCTGGCTGGGGGTCTCTGAGTCAAACCTGTTAAAGAACTGGTTTAACTTGTTTGCTCTCTCCCTGCACCCCTTCTCCCCCGGTGCTTGCTGTTTGAAGCTGTTTGGCTGGTGTTTTGTCAAACTGAAATGTTTCATATTGGACCCCCCACCTTGGCTGCAATTTTATTATTATTATTTCATTATTAGTTATTATTATTATCCTCCTTGTTAACCTCATAGAAATGCCACACTGGTGACATTTTTTCCTCCCACCAGAAAGTTTTATGTTGCGCAATGTTTGTGACATTAATCAGACAAATTAATTTGCATATCCAAGTACATAGGGGCCTGATCGGCACCCAGCCAATACTTACAGACAATACATTAAAGTTACATTTGGTTACCAACAGAATCTGCTCTCCATAAAAAGAGATATATTGATTGCCCAAACTCAGCATCTATCGAAATCTATCAATTTCGACACCATTAATTGCTAAGGCAGCCTTGGGTAACAAAAAATATATTTCTTTAATAAAAATGAACATCTTTAATCAAATGTATAATAGAATGAATACACTTACACGTTCCTTTCTTTGTCAGATTCACACTGCTACTTCAAGGCAACTTTAATTTCCCACAACAGCATACAATCAGTGAGGGAACAATGGATTCCAAATTGTATCAGGAAATTCTACAGGAGAATATTTGGGTAATGGTCTGTGATCTGAAGCTTAACAAAGGTTGGGTCATGTAACATGAGTGCTGCCCTTAACCCTATTGAAATGTTGTGGCATGACCTGAAAGCCATTCATAAAGACCTCCAAAAAATATCAGTGAACTGCTTCTGTATGGAGGAATGGTCAAAAATACTTCCTAACCGTTCTGCTGGTCTGATCAGCAACTACAGGAAACATTTGGCTGAGGTTATTGCTGCTAAAGGAGGCTCCACGAGTTACTAAATCTCATGGATCACATACGTTTTAAATCCAAGCTGATAACATTTGAACAATATGTTAAATAAAGACATGTAAAATTACAAAATTGTGTTACATAACATACATAACATTGTTTTTATCTATTTTTATTACTTAGATGATGAGCAGACCATATTATTAGGCATTTATAAAGGAATGCAGGTAATTCAAAAGGGTTCACAACTGAATCAGAGGTGGATGACCTTTACTGGATCATATTGGATTTTAAGTACAAGGTCATTATCAGCCCCATATATCGATTCAATCCCAGCTTCAACTCCCTTTCCATATGGAACCAATTTTAGATTCAAATCCATGTCATTAAACCCCAGGCAGGACTAATTTGTTTATAGCGGTATAATTGGTGTATTATTGTTATTTTATTCATACAAATTTATTGTATAGGTTCAATACCTACAGTAACAAGGTTTCCAACATGACTGTTTAGCTCACATTTATGATCCTCCAAATGATGAGTTCATATTCTGACGATAATTCCCTCAACCCTACATATAAATGGTTAAAACAATATAAATCCCAGACTGGCAGTAGGCAGGGAATCTAGTGGTTAGAGACTGTCCTATGATCGCAATGTCACAGGTTTGACATAAATCTATCAAAAATCTATGTGAGGATGGGTTCTCTTTAGGGGAAACACTGATAAATGGTTTACTGAAAATATAATTAATTTTTGTTCATACTGGTGGGTGATTGCTTTAAGATGATCTGGAGGTCATAATTTACCCTCCTTTTAATTGAAAGGAAAAACCGTAACCTTTTGATACTGGATATCCTGTTATTCATCATCAGTCATCATCTATGATGTCCAGTGAATTCCAGTTATTTTGTGATAAAATTTGATTTACTTAAATTTACCTGAAGCCACCATATCTCGCTCCACACAGACATGTTTGGTCTCATCGGTCTCATCACTCATCAGACAATATTTCATAAAACACTATGTTTAAATATAGCCGCAAGCAGCGATTCGGGTTCAAACCCTTTTGTTACTGCAAACTACATGCAGACTGACAGAAGAAGATACATTCCACAAACAAATATAGGCATTTAACTGTATGTTTAAGTAAGCAAAGCCACTAGGACAGAGGCTTCCATTCTCAAACAACAAAGCCCAGTTTCAAAATAAAAGCCCCAGAAAAATACTATACTGTAAGCCCATATTGTGGCGATCTGCCAATATTGTTTTGCTGCATATGAATGTTCAATTCGCACCCCAGTCACACCTCCCTTGTTCTGCCAATGGGATTCTGGCATCTATGTAGTAATTGGCAGAGACATATATTGATAGACGCCGCATTGGCCTGTGGACGTCGTACGTCAACGTCGCCGCCATATTGGACCGGGCACCTAGCAGTGATTATAGCCTAACTATCGAGATTCTAAGTAACTGGAGACAAAACTTTTTTTCTACTCCACGTAGATCATTAACCCTTGAATATAAAAAACACTCATTGGAATCGGTTGAGAAATGTAAACGTGATAGTGCTTTTCATGCAGAAAAACCGCAGCTCCTCGTCTACTTGTATTTGTTTAAAGGCCAGTCTTGCCTGGTCC
>CABFOQ010053589.1:0-10917 GCA_900660455.1 Gephyroberyx darwinii
TATTTTCATTCGTTCTAATTTGGATTTGGTAGGAGAATTTCAATGAACTCAGACGGTATATTGGGGTGCTGTAAACATGGAACCATTAAGGAATATCATAAAATCTTCTGTATGTATGTCATGCTGCTGAAAACCTTCTACTATCTATCTCTCTAAGTACATTCAAGGCCTTGTGCTTTAGTCTTTCCACGTGTTACCTATGATGAAAATGAAACCCATAAGTCTCCCCATCACCCCTGTAGGTTTGTGCTTGGTGCTGTGACTCCAGCAGTGGTGGTTCCCGCCATGTTGCTGCTGCAGAAGGACGGTTACGGTGTGGAGCAGGGCATCCCTACCCTGCTGATGGCCGCAGGCAGCTTTGATGACATCTTCGCCATCACCGGCTTCACCACATGCTTGGGCATGGCCTTCGCCACAGGTAGCCAGTGTGTGTGTGTGTGTGTGTGTGTGTGTGTGTGCGTGCGGAGAGAGGTTAAGGAAAATGAGACGTGCTGAATTGCATTTTCTATCTTGAAATGCAATACCAACTTCTCTCCAGGGGAGTGGTTTCCATGCGGGACACTGCACACTTCCAGTGTAGGTCAACATCGAGAAACCCATACAAAAAGTAACTTCTGGCTGCAGTATGTCAGACGCTCAGTAGAGGGTGCCAGTACGCTGAGAAAAATGGTGACCTTTTCTTGTGCCAAGCTACTGTGTGCTTTACTGGTAATTGTTTTTCATGAAGTCAGCATGCCATACTGTAAAAAAAAACACTATCAAATAGTTGTCATTGTCTGCACATTGTCAGATGCATTTCACTGCTCTTCTGAACCTCCCAGGCTCCACTTGGTACAACCTACTGAGAGGTGTATTGGAGGTGGCAGGCGGCATCGTTGCCGGGATTCTTCTGGGCTTCCTCATTCAATACTTCCCGAGCGCTGACCAGGTTGGCATGTTCCTGCAACAGCACCATGACATTATCATCACTATTGCTTTTACTCCCGTTTAAACGTGAGTGGCCGTTCCACTTCTGATTCAAAAGGTTTGTCTTTGAGAACGTATGAGCACTTTGACTCCATCTAAGTAGGAAAGCTAAAGTAAAGGAGAGAATCTTTTGCCAATTTTTGTCAAAGAAGTCTTGGTCATAAACATGACTATAGCAGCTTATATTCACTGGCCGCCACAGGCCCTAGGGTTTGATCAGTTTAGGATAAACACAAAAACTAACCAAACTGATGTGGTGTCCTCTTCCTCTCCTAGAAACACCTAGTGATGAAGCGCTCTTTCTTGGTGCTTGGCCTGTCCGTCTTTGCCGTGTTTGGCAGTGGTGCAGTTGGGTTTCCCGGCTCTGGAGGCCTCTGCACCCTACTGTTGGCGTTCCTGGCTGGCCTGGGCTGGAAAGACAAGGTGCATGCAAAGCCCATAGTACACACAGAGATAAATTCATGTACATGTATACATTCTCGTAAACCAAGCACACTATTTCCCTTACATATAGTAGCTTCCTGTGCTGCCCTGTGAAAATATGATCAGAGTATATTTTACTTGAAAGTAGTAATTGTCAAACATATTTTTATTGAACATTAACCTAAGTTGGGAAAAATATGTGAATCTCTAGGATAAGTCAGGTGACCCAATCAATGAGAAAACATTCAGGTGTGGGATAGAGGTGAACAATATGTTCAATAAAGACATGTAAAAATACAAATGTGTGCATGTTATGTATTAGATCATATTGTGTTTATCTATTTTCATGACTTAGATGAAGATCAAACTATATTTCATTTAGAAAAGCAGGTAATTCAAGGGTTTTCTCACAGCTCCGGCTGTTAAACTCCATCTGGGTTCCTGTTGGATGCTGTAGCTTGTGTACTGACCCTCTCACTGCTAGGTCTCACAGCTGTTTTTGTCAAACTGTTTTGTTTGTTTGTGTGTTCAGGAGCGTGTGGAGAAAGTGGTGGGGATGGCCTGGGACGTGTTCCAGCCGCTGCTCTTCGGCCTGATAGGAGCCGAGATCAGAATCTCACAGTTGGAGGGACGCACAGTTGGTGAGATAAAACACACACACAATAAATAAATAATTCTAGGACGGCATAAAAATGTTTTTTTTTCAATGTAACTTTGCTTGGCCTGTCTTGTTCTTGTCCTTATGTCTGTCCAGGTCTGGGTATCGTTTCTCTGCTCGTCGCCCTGCTGCTTCGACTTCTCTTCACCTTTGCGTGTGTGATGTGTTCGGGCTTCAACCTCAAGGAAAAAGTGTTTATTGCCCTGGCGTGGTTGCCCAAAGCCACTGTACAGGTATGTCAGTGCTGAAAGGTTTGTCAGGAGAATACTGTAAATGTCTCAAGTCTCTCAACACTACATTACTCGGAGTACCCAACTCTTTACTTTACTTTAGTTTAACTAGGGGTTCAAGCCAGTAGGGTTGAAAGGACAAGGACCAGATAGTGACTCTATAATCAAAGGTCCAAATTTGAAAGGCCTTAACTCCTACACCGTATTTCCGATTTTCATGAAACTTGGTACACATATGTATCTATCTTTGCTTTACAAATTTGCCTCAAGGACCAAGCAAGTCCATCTAGATAGATTTGCAACTGTTATGGCCAAGGCGTTTTTCAATTTTTGTCCCATCACCATATTTGGTACACAGCTAAAGGGGAACTAAATACGCCAGCGCAATATACTTTGGCCTGATCATTAACCAATGAACTTGACAAAGGGTGTGGCCTAACACACAATTGGCCTTAACTCTTTGACATTTTGTCCAATCATCACAACTGAATTTTGTCTTAACTATAGTCCTATTTTAATTTAATTGTCTCAGGGTCATTTTCTCGTTGCGGTGACACTTCACCACTGAATGGATACATAGGTCTTAACCTTTTCCCCCTCAGGCAGCTATCGGCTCCACAGCTTTGGACATGGCTAGGACTAAGGAGGACGACAATCTGAAGAAGTACGGCATGGATGTGTTGACTGTGGCTGTGCTGTCCATCCTCCTCACAGCCCCCATAGGAGCCATTATCATAGGCCTTACTGGACCTTACCTGCTGCAGAAACCAAAGAACCCTTGGGGTGAGCCAGTCACACACAATTTATCATCTTTTTTCTTTGGTAGGTAAAGTCCTACATTGAACACAACTCAATACCCCCAACTATCCCCACCCGCTTTCAGTTGTATTCAATTAGTAAAGTCTGTGCTGTAACACTCGTCTACTCAAGCTTTATGATGGCTATGTTCGCTCAGACTAGGCAGTCATTCTGTAAAACACATCTTCACCATAATGCAGTGTTGACATGAGGATTTGGTTGCCTGTATTTACCCTGTAACACATTGTGTCAGCATCTTGTACGTCCAGACAAGACAGTGCTTCTGTTTGCTGTCATGAACATGCTCACACCGTAGTCTGCAACCTGTTTTTCATTTGATAGCGCTAGACTAATAGGTTGAGTCAATCTCTTTTACTAAGGCCTTTCTTTCTTTTCTCCCTACTTCTTCCATCTCCTTGAAATCTAGGCAGTGCAGCAGGAGCTGAAGATGACAATGAAACTCCTGTCACCTATGAAAGTACGCTCTGACACCAACTATCTTCATGCGATCCGTTGGTGAGCTCTTGGTGTTTGACATCTTATTGGGAACACATCGATCACTTTTTATTTCTAGCCTTTGGTGGTTTACGGGCCTCAGGCTCCAAACAAATGAGCTACAGCCAAGCATGTGTCATACTGCATGGACAATAAATATGCTAAATGTTTATTTTTGGTCCCAAATGAATGTTTATTCAGAGATAAACATGGCTTACATTTCTTTTTGTAAGGGTGGATATTGTTCATGTTTTATATTTACTGAATTCACTGTTCGCCCACTTCTTTTCATGACTACATTTCTATATACACTTTATTTGTACTTGAAATGGTAGTACTAATGTATTTTTCTGTACCAGCAGTTTCCTTTGGAGGGTTACATAATGTATTGATTGAAGACATATTGAAATGAACTTTATTTGTCACATACACATACTTGGTACGAAGCTTTGCATAGCATAGCGGAGGTATTTCTGGCAGTCACACTGGAGGAGGCGCTACAGCCCAGTCAGCCACTGCAGTTGCGCGGTCTATTTAAACCATCAATCTGCTGCCGTTCTGCACACTGCGTTGCTCTGTTGGTGTTTATGCCGATGCTGATGAAGCTCTCACCCCACCACCACCCCAGCATCCACCTGTGGGCTCTGTTCTTAGCCCCCCCTAGGGGATTACTACCGACCGCTCCCTGCCTCACTCGGCTGGCTCAAGCAGAGGGCGATGCAACAGGGACTGACGCCAAACTAAATCGCATTTATATTTTATTCTCACATAAAATGGCATCACTACGTGAGTTGGCTGCCAGAAATGCAGTGAATTTTTTCGCACACCCCTGACTAGCTTTACACCCAACATCCCAACACACGTACATGCATTTTCAGGTCAGAGGACAGAGTACAGGCGTCAGCCATTGAACAGTGCGCCTGGAGCAGTTTTTGGGGTTAAGTGCCTTGCTCAAGGGCACTTCGGCAGTGTTGGTGGGCACCGTAGCTGTGACATTTTTCCAATCACCAGCTCACAGCTGGAATACACCCTCCTGGTGGTGCCAGGGATCGAACCAACAACCCTCTGGTGATGGGGCGGCCTCTAAGCGCTAGGCCAACCTGCCTAAATTAGATCACACAATAGTAAACTCTAGTCTCTAGGCCTTCTGCACTCAGTACACTATTTAACAACTATGAGCATTGCGTTTTGTGGTTTTTACAGGTGGTTTTATTTATTTTATATGTATTAGCTGGTTGTCAAGGTGCTTTTGTTTAGTTCACAAAACTCAGGAGATCCAAATAGTCAACGGTACTGTCCTTTGGTTTATGTAAAATGCTGTTCATCTTGTACGTGCAAAATGACTTATTTTGATGTCAAGATGACTCATTGAAGATACATGTTTATTTCCAAACAATATACATGTAAATCCAACCTTTTTGTTTTCATGTTTTTGTTTCATTGCTTTATTGCAGTGTGTAGTGTGCATTTTCATGGCCTCATTAAAAAAGTCCTGTTTTAGCAGGTATTCATGATATAAATATCAGCAGAATTCAGTCTAGTTATAGTTAAAATAACTGGATACGACACAGGGGTGCACACAGATTATAACAGTGTAAGGCTATGCATGAAATACAATTGAAAAATATTAAGTAGTTTCCCGTAGACACAATAACTTAACTTAATATTTCACATCATGTAATTGTTACAATACAGTGCCAAAAACGATTTATATTAATTGTGCACAATAGTTGGTACCTGTAATTGGATGCATTTTAAATTCCATTTTTGCAATAGGCTAGCGTGCATGTGTCACATTTTCATTACGAGTTGGCTTGGTATTTTAATGTATTTCATGGTAAAACCTGCCTCTTTCCCCGAGGGGGTTGGATTATTGAAATTATATTACATCACCACAAATCACTATAAAGTCACTGCAATTAAGTTTAACATTTTTCCCTAAAAGTGGTCCCAATGGTTTGGAACTAGTTATTGATTCCAGAAAGACTTAACCACTCCTAAAATGAAATTTACAGCAATATAAACAGCCAGAATAGAAAATATCTGTTCATCATTGTATTGACTACTGCAGATATAGTAAGTAAAAAAAAAACCTTGGTCATTACACACTATCATTAAAGAACCTAAAATACAGTTTAAAATAAAAGTGTCTAAAAATTGACACAAAATACAAATTTCTGATACGAAATGAAGAATAAAGATTGAGCGGTGAGAAGGTAGTCCCATCAGTGGGTTATGGTGGATTATAGTCTTCTTTTTGAGTATGAGCGGACCCACAATGTCTCCAGTTAGCTCGTTGTGCTTTATGTGCGACTTATCACAAACAGGAAACTGGAACAGGAAACACAATGTAATATTAGCTGACGGTAAAAGACACTAATGACTGAGACTAGGGACCAGGGTCCCCCTAATCCTGACGTACACTATATGGCCAAAAGTCAGAGGACATCCCTACTAATTGAGTTCAGGTGTTCTTCAGGGTTTGGGCTTGGCCCCTTAGTTCCAGTGAAGGGTAATCTTAATGCTACAGGATACAAAGACATTTTAGCCAATTGGGCGCTTCCAACTTTGTGGCAACAGTTTGGGGAAGGCCCTTTGCTGCTCCAGCATGACTGTGCCCCTGTGCACAAAGCGAGGTCCATAAAGACATGGTTAGACCAGTTTGGTGTGGAGGAACTCGATTGGCCTGCACAGAGCCCTGACCTCAACCCCATTGAACACCCTTGGGAGGAAGTAGAACGGCAATTGCGAGCCAGGCCTTCTCGTCCAACATCACTGCCTCACAAATGCTCTTTTGGCTGAATGGGCACAAACTCCCACAGACACACTCCAAAAGCTTGTGGAAAGCCTTCCCAGAAGAGTGGGACTGTTATAGCTGCAAAGGAGCTCCAACTCCATATTAATGCCCATGGTTTTAGAATGGGATGTCCAGCAAGCTCATATAGGTGTGATGGTCAGGCGTCCAATGACTTTTGGCCATAAAATAATCCCACATGCTGAAGTGTAATAAGATGTCCAATAGCAATAGGGAATATCACTAGCTTCGGTAATAAAAGTGTAATTTCTCTAATGTAAGAAGTACTACTCTGCTCCTTCATTCAATGTCAAATAAAAATAACCATGCAAGTTAGGCTCTCTGTAGTGTCACCATGGTACAGTGTCAAGCTGAGATCAATATGGTGAAACCTCATTCCACACATTAATAGATCAGTGGGGTAGTAATAATCTTATTTCCTTCTCTAAAATCTAATGTCCTTTTGAACTTAGTTTTGAAGCGCCAGCAGCGACAGTAGCAGACATTTGTGCTTTTCAGGTCCTCAATGTCGATCTCATTGACCACTTGTGGTTTCTCTTTCTGGATCTTCGGGTTGATGAGGCTGTGTCTCTGCTTCTTCTTCTTGGGCAGGAAGGGACGGATGGTCAGATACCCCAACAAAGCCAGGATACCCAAGAGAGGCAGCAACCTGAGCCACTCGGACACTACAACACACACACACTTGCATTTTTATTCTATGAATGTATTTATTTATAATGAGAGATTCAAGTTGAGTATTTACCCAAAATTTATATTGTACAGGCTGAAATGTAAATTCCTGAAATATCAGTAACTTATACTATATACAACATAGGTAAAGTTGGTGTTTTCTACCACCCAGTAGGCATAGCATGGCAGAAAACAGTGACAAATAGCCTGTTGTCTATAGCTCATTGTGGACTTCAGGAAGTCCAAAGCCGGCATCAACTGGATGGATGTTGAGCATGTTGCCAGCTCAAGTCTATTGTCATATATGTGACACTAGGTGTTTGAAAAGAAATATTGAAAGGGAAATATTATCCCCCCCCCCCAATGATGTTATGTCCAAACCGCTTCTTCTTGTTTTTTCAATCATGACGATTGGCATCCCAAACCCCGTCTCTTCCTCTCTCGGACAAGCCCACTCCTCTAACCCCACCCCCATGTCAAAATGAGGCCACAAAATTTTGTAAATGCAAAAAAAAATTGTAAACGCAAAAAAGTAACAGAAATGCAAAATAGTGATAACTTTTAATAATTAAGTGATAGTTCAGATTTTTTGTTTGTTTACAATGCTTCACTTACGTTTACAATGCTTTCTGGCCTCGTCTTGACTCCATACACTTCTGACTTCAACTGTATTTTCATATTTCCAATAGGTAAACGGACTATAAACAGAGCCCTGGTAATAGACAATAGTAGTACAGTTGAGTAAAGCCTTAGTTCGTAACTGTAAAATGCAGAGACATTGAATTTGATCGTAGCTGAAAATGTGTGTTGCCTAGCAATTAATATAACGGTCGCTGATCAAAAGAATCCTGCTAGCTAAAGTAGAAGACGGTCTGGCCGGTACCTTTCTGTGTGAGCTAAAGTCAGTTGTATGAATGAACACAGTTATATGTTTTAGAAATGTATGTTTGGTAATAAACCGTGTGAAGTATGGCTTAATTGAGGGAATGATTATAGCAACGTAGTTTAGTAGTGTGCCAGTGTCAAGCAGGCTGGAGAGCTAATGGTTACATGGATTGGTAAACTAATGCTAATCGTTGCTAGCATGCTAATGTTACAGCCTGTTATTCCTACCTATCCCTTCGAAGTCACTGGGTCAAAAATGTGTTTCAAGGTATGATGTTTTCAAAGTAAGAGTTCACACAATATTCACTTGATTTTTTTTATTGTCATTTCTGTGAGTACACTGGGAAAGAGAATTATAGTGACTGATGCTTTTGGTATAGAATACTATTAAAGAGAGCTATGTGTACAAATTCATTTATACCACCAAATAGGTACAAAAAGTTTTGGAATTGCTCCAGTAGCAGTCGCGAAACGGGCTGCAACGTAATCGGCAGGGGCAAGTGCGCCTGTCCACTAAAAGTGCTTCCTGTAACAACTCTAGTCTAGTCTAGCTCTTTCAGAGCTAGACTTCTCCTTTCCATAATGTTGTCAGACATTTGTCAGTTTTGACCTCTGAGTGACAGTAAATTTAAGTTGTTTATGTCTTATTTTTCTACTTTAATATCAACCCATAACATCATCTGGTAATTAATTTGTTTCTGGAAAAGGAGAGCGAGCGAATGAGCGAGCAGAATAGTAGTAATAGAAATCATGCTATTAAACATATTGAAAGTATTAAAAGTATAGTTGTAATAATTATATGTATGGATACTTCCTCCATCAATCAAAATGTAGACATATTTCATGGCCAGCTTTGTATTTTCTATTCATTCATCCAACAATAAACCACAAACTTGGTCTCTGGACATTGTGAAAGACAGCCAGGGTCAATCTCCATCTAGTGGCTTGTACTTGTAGACACAGAGCAATTGTCAAAGCATAATGCATTCCTATGGGGCCAAAGAATTAAATAAAATTAAATTGCAGAAAAAGTAAACGTGTTCAATGGAAGCTTGTCATTTCAGACTATGCTGAATTTTTCAAACTTTGACCGGCGTTGATAGCTTAAATGGTGTGAAAGTAGTTGAGCGAAGAAGTTTGGGGCCGAAGAAGAGGGAATAATATTAAAGAAGTATGTATGAGAACATAAGTGTTGCTTGCTGAAGCAAGCACACTAATAAACTGGAACAAACTCAATAGGGTTCTACCCCTTCAGGTTTGAACCCTAACAACACCGACAACAGAGGTGGTGTAACCACAGCAACCACCAAGCAACCCCAGCAACTGCAGGAAACCCAGCAACTGCAGGAACACAGGAACCTGTTCGGGCTGATGGACAAACCTCCCCTGTCAGAAAAACCAGAAATTAGGAGTCAGTTGCTGCAGGCAAACCTGCAATATATATATACAATAAATGAAATACATTCAGAAAAGAAACAAAAGGAAGTAAGATAGGAATTTCTGATACAGGGGCAGCAGATACAGTAGCCATATTTCATACTCAGCAATAAAATAAATAAATAATCTAAGAGTTGGAAAAAATACATTTGTTTGAATTAAATATATGTATTTATTTTTACGAGGCAAGTCATTAAGAACAGATTCTTATTTAAAATGGTGGCCTGGCAAGCGACGAGCCACTTGAGGCAAAAGGGGAGAGGGACTAAAAATAAGGGAGGTGGAAGTTAATATTGGGAGTTAATGATATATATCCATATTTTCATGTTAATGTATAATGTGATTGTTCTCCTATAGGACTGTCAATAATGATAAATCAATCCGAACCAAAACAATTCTTTTGATTCAACTCAGATAAATAGAGGACTTCTCTGTAGTATAGGCCCTCTTGTGCTTTCAATTTTATATCCTTTTGTTTTACCCAAGAAGCCTGTCAACATACCATTTTCCACTTTGTCTGCCTCTGTATCTCCTCTTAGCCTCATCTTTTCGTCAAATTCTATCTGTCTGTCATCATCATCCTTTTCTCCTGCATTTCCATTGGGTCCCAGCTCGTCATTCAGTTCAATGGTGTCAACCCGTCTTCTCTCTGTCTCATTTAACGTGAGATTTTCTGAATTGGTCTCACATGACATCTGAGACTCTGGGGCTTTGAAGTGGAGGCAAAATATCATTCATGATGTGTTAATATTAATACCTGAACGAGTGTTTATTTCCTTATTTCTATTATTATATGAAGACATTGAGGATGTTCTTTTGTGCCCTCACCTCTTTTGTACATGAGCAGATATGCACTATCGGAACTGGTGGGAGATCAGTTTGATATCAGAGTTCAAGTTTACATACAAGGACAAACATTTAAGAGGGAACATAATCACATTCAGATAAAAGAGTATAAATGAGATTAAAGTCAAATCTTTCTAACTTACTTGTATGTCTTGTCCTTTTTAAATGGTTGTTCTTGAGCCTACAAAATTCAACAGAAAATAAACTATACAAGTTCAACTTCTTCACATTTAATGTAAGATGTTTGGTGATATATTTTACATGCTATATGTGGTAAAATTCCTCCTGACCTCCTGGATGTGCGTGTCATCAAACACATACCAGGTCTTGTCCTCGTTGGACTGGATGGTGGCTGTGTAATGTCCACCTCTTATAGTACCAAGGTGATTCACCATTCCATAGAGTTGATACTCCACTCCCTATTCACAGTGAAGAACAATCAGGCATCAAAACGACATTAAAAACAAGTATTATGAACACTAACCACATTTATGAAGTTACTTCTACTTGCCTCTCTCTGTAAAGTGCACGGCACCGCCACCTGGCAATCTATTTTGACATTTGACATGCTGTTGTAGTCAAAGTCAAATCTCTTGAGGAGCAGAGTCAGAATCTGAGGATATTTCTCCATATCACATCCCTAAGTAATATAATAAACATTATTGAACAATTTATCTTTGATCAACATACAGTGT